>KV017445.1:0-67737 GCA_001598015.1 Dorcoceras hygrometricum
CCTTTATCTACTGACGTCGATTCAAACACCAACATCCTTTTCAACATTGCAGAGAATATCCGAAGCCATTGCACTCTTGCACCATCTGCGAAGCTTCTTCACTGTCCAAGATCGGCAAACAAATGTGGAAGCTATAGGACGTATAAGCTGATTTCATACATCCCGGTATTTTGAAAGAAAAACTAACATCCATTTCCATAAAACCAATCTTTTTGATCACTTTTGATCAACAAATACTTACCGTGAACCCGCATTCATTTAGAAAATCATTTCAGCTAAATCAAAACAATAAACTCTGGAGAAGCTTCAAAACTCAAACATACAAGTTGAAAAGAACGTATTATGCTTTCAAGGATGCATAAAAGAACAACAATTACTTGCCTCAAAGAAGAACAACGATTGAAATGAATAACCTCGGCTCGAGTCCACCACAAGCACAATCGGACCATTTAGAAACTTTAAAGAAAATCTTTGGTTGGTTTGTTCTTTAGAAGATCTCTCCACTGCCTTATATAATCTCCAATGATGAAAATAGTGTGTAGTAGGTTTAAAGTAATTACATAAGGCACGGGTTGTGGAAGAGAATTTATTACTTACTAAAATATCTTATTCTCCTTCGAAATATCATCATTTGCTTTAAAGTACTACAACAACCATTTTATTAAACTTTTATTGTTTTTAAAGAAAACATTTTAGAAACTCGAACCGTGCTTGGGTTTATTCTTGAGGAAATACTCGTGAACCGTGCACCTAAGCTAAAAACAAAAATCAGCACGGACGCAATCTGAATTGCTCAACAAAACTAACGTGCTGAAGATGCGAAAATAGCAAAATTAACCCTTCAAGAAAAATTAAATAACTTGTGGAATTATGGATTTTTGGGCGTTACAAAAGACTGTTGAAGATGCGTTGTAGAGCATCACGCTCTAATTGTATCTAAGCTATTTTTTGGATAATTTTTCCCAAATTTTTTTGTTTTAAAAAATTGAAACCCACACAACATCACATGCTGAATCCTCATTTTTTCAAAACAATGATTACGACCTTTTCTTCTATAATTTTTGCAAATAATATCCATATGATTGAATTCGATTTTCAGAATGTATAATCCAACCTCATAATACATAAATCACTCTCTTATTTCCAGAATAATTTCGAGGGCCTAAAATAGCACGATGACTTGGACAGGTCATGTGGTGTCGCATTCTCACTCACCAAACTTTGTCGAAGATACTTTTTATTTCAAACATACAGTGATTATAGAGTGGTTTAATATATCAAGTTGGCTTCTTAGATTTAGTGTTTCAATTATTAAAAAAAAACATTTTTAATGATATATACAATAAAATCAATGCTACATATAGGTCAACATGTAAAAAGAAATGTATATGTTACATTTTTCATAATTGTAATTGTAGTAACCTAGGTGCTGAAAAATTCTCTTGTAATAATAGATTTTTCAATAAAAATAGTTTGAAGATGAGATACAAATCACATTGGTGGAGACTAAATATATTAATCCATATACCTATTTTCTAAGAAATATATACCATTGAACATAAGGTTTAAATATTGTTATGAGAGTAACATCTAAATATTGAAATTGTTGTGCTCGAATGGTTTCCCCACTTGCTGAGTATTTCCCAAACACTCACTCATTATTATTTCCAACCCAGATAAGAATGAATCAGATTGAAGAAGATGAACAAGAGATGTTTTGGGGTTGGTGAAGATGCATTAAGTTCTGTTTTTCACTTCTGTATTTCCATTATTCTTGTTGTAAAGACAATCAAATGATTATGTAATAAACTGGTTTTTGTTCAATACAACACGATTTAATGTTTTACAATGTATCATTGTTAAAACATCACTTATGTAATGTCTCGATCTCGAGGCGTGACACAAGTACCCCGGCTGATCATATCAATGCCTCTATACAAGAATCACCACTTATCTAAATGTTATTTTGTCAACGAAAAAAGTCGTAAGAAATCTACATGTAAGTCGGCTCTCTGTGCAAGCTGATTTACAAAGCTTAAAAGAATCTATGACAAGGCACATGGAATCTTTACTGGAATCAAATCGAAGAACTCAGACTCACTAATCTCGTTCAAGAAATATGAAACAATAAAAAGGAACTTGCTGGAGATAGCCCACTCGGTTCACAACTTGCTGAAATCGTGGAGTGCTTAAAAAATGGTGTAATGCCAAAAAGGTGGAAAGAAACAATTAGAGAAAGAGATAAAAATAATTTATGGATTTTGAGCCTTGGAGCATTTTTTATCAGCAACATTAATTGATGCAATAAGTATGTTTACAATCCCGCAGTAGGGAAGCTGATTGAAACATAGATATTGAAGTTTAATATTATACTTTGATGAAATTGTACACCAGATATCTGTGCACCTTGACCTATCATCGCATTGATGCAGATCCAGTTTGGAAACTTGGATCATGTCAGATTTCAAGCAGTTAGAAAGAGCAGCTTAGTCATAAATCAGTTTAGACTAGATTGAGGATTTTATCATCTGTTATAATAGTGTATTAGGATCAAGCGCTTATCACTAGGCCAAATGCTATAGCTGCTAGCCAAGGTGCAACTTTATTTTCTTAAATTTTGGCAGCACGGAGTGTACCTATTGTGTGCGTTAGGGTTGAGCTGTTAGGCCCATGAGTCCGACGAGGTGCATGTTTAACTGTTGGTGTCGTCTCATTTTCCTCAGAGATTAGTCTTACCCCTTACTCTGCCGTCGGTCCTATCCCTATCAAAGATAGTATAACCTGTTAAGATCTGGAATCATTTTTACAGCCCACCTGGTCAACCAGATCAAGCGACGCAACTTAGCAGCTTGACGTACGAGAGCTTCCCAGAGGTCACCCATCCCAGTACTTCTCTCGCACGCTTAACTCAACAATCCCCCCACCCCCAAGAAGTATAGGAAATTCTCTTGGGAGACTCGACCCACATCGCTCTGATGCCAATCGTTAGGATCAAACGCTTTTACCACTAGGCCAAAAGCTATAGCTGTTAGCCAAGGTGTAACTTTATTTCCTTATAATATGACAGCGCAGAGTACACCTATTGTCTGCATTAGGGTTACGATGTTAGGCCCATGATTCTGGCGTGGTGCATGTCTAACTGTTGGTGCTGTCTCATTTTCCTTAAGATTAGTCATATCCCTTGCCTACCATCGGTCTCATCCCCAACAGAGATACTATTATCCGTTAATATCTTGACACTTTTACGACCCACCTGATCAACTAGATCAAGTGGCTCAACGTCAGCAGCTTGACGTACAAGAGCTTCCCAGGAGGTCATTCATCCTAGTACTTATCTCACCGATGCATGCTTAACTCAACACAGTGTAATAGACTTCAAGTTATAAAAGATAAATTTTTTTAAAAGTTTGTTGTTCTTAGTTTTGTCATCACCCAAAAGAGAGAAATCGTTAAGTATAAAATTCTAAGTTTTTGTGATAACAAAATCAGCTCAGAAATAAGAAGATCGGATCAGGCCAAACCTTTCAACAAGTTTATTCAGACATATTGGAGCAAGCTGAGTAAGGACAACTCAATTTTAGAGCACGCTGTAGAGCAGTTCAGATCTGATTAGAAATGAAGATTAGATCATCTTGATTTTCAGTTCCGAATAGAGCAGGACATATCAGAGAGCAGATCAGATTGGAGCTTTGTTTAATAAGTCAGATCTGAGCTGATTCAATTCATTGGCTTAAGAAAAGTTTTTATAGTCATTGAACAACTCACGGTACCAATCAAAATGTATCATAGTTGTTAATGCACGAGGATTGATTGCTTTTGAATAAAAGAAAAGTGCATTTATCGAAGTAGTACAGAGTACAGTACAAGAATCAAATGTGCATTAACTTCTTAGAGGGAGCCGTGCGAGGACTAGTAAAAGAGAATGATTCGAATGGAGAAAAATATTTGAGAAATCGAGAATTCAAGCAATCTAGTTAACAAGCAATCCGAACTCAAAATCTCTAAAAACTCTGAGAAGATTATTCATTATTTTTTATTTCCTATTAGATCAAATGTACTCATTTTAATTTAGAGCTGAAGATATTAGGCTTGCATTCGTTGATCATTTGTATTGAGCCTAGGAATCATTTGTAACTAACAGGGTATGTGCTGTTATCAGAAGATATACTAAATGTTAGTATCAGGTACTATGTGACTGACGGGTTTAAGATACGTTGTATTTGGGATACCTTTCGAATCGAAAGAAGAGGAGATGTGAAACTTGGCGTCGAACTTCTAGCAACAAATTCTTTTTATTATTTGATTTACTTTACGTTCACTTATCATATTCGTTCATTGTTCGGTTTAAATAATATACTTAAGAAAGAATGTATAGTTAAGTTGTTTTTGAAACATAGATAGGAGATGAGTTTGGTATTTTATATGAAAATTGTTGAAAAGTCCGACTAAAAACTATAATAATAATAAACTAGAGACGATTTTGATGCGAATCAATCTTAATTCTTATAATCACAAGTCCATGCGTGCTAAATCATATCCATGTCAATTCCATCACTTTATCTTACGCATATTTAAACACCAATGATTAATTTTATTTTTAACTTTTAACGATTCTACTATACTATATTTCACTTTGATCTGATGGGGAATCCATGAAAATCCACGCCTAAAGATTGCTCACTTTTGTGCAAAATAGTCCAAACTGAACAGCTTAAAAAATTTAGTGGCAACGTTCTTGATTTGATCAATCTTTTTTGCATGCAATCCTTGAAACTTTGACAAGTGTTCATGACTCATCTTTCGAACATAATTAAATTGATTTTCTAATCGTTCCTCCAAATATTTCATTTTTATGTGCTACTTTGTTGAATTAATCATAGCGGTGAAAGTGGTTACTTTATTGAATTAATCATAAGATTGCATACAATTCTTGAAATTTGACATCAAGTAATAATGATTAGTGAGTTATCTTCTTGGAATTATCATGCATATGTAAGATATGAAGCTTGTGCCTCAAATATTGAGTTTAAATCAATTTATATATGTCTAAGTTTTCGAGGATTTTTTCTTAGAAGGGGACTCATGTGTATGTGAGGACTCCCTTGTGTTGAAAAGGAAAATATTATAGTTTTAGGGTTATATGCTGATTTGCTTGGGTTTTCGATCAATAACTTGTTAAAGTTTTGTTTTTATCCAATAACTTGGTTTATTATTTATATATTAGATCAACATTTGCATGCGTGGCTATGGGTGTTTATATTATATATTAAATCTATCCAAATAGGTGTATATGAAGATCAGTACCTTGAAGAGATATATACCAACCCACATGACTAAAATTGTAGATTTCTAGTTGAAATGCATGGTTATTACCTTCTTTTAAAAAACTATGTGCAAGCACTTCCCTTTTTTAAATTGTTCCAAATTTGCAAAGCATGATTTGGATAATCCTGGAGACCAATTGTAGAACTGATCACGATTTTACTCAAAATAGAGAATATTTCCAAGAATCTTTTATAATTCTTTTAAAAAATTAAGAAATTTAACCAAATATTTAGTTAATGTGAAAACCCTTTATCACTATTATAATCTTATGACCAAGCACTTACTATTAGGTCAAAAGTTATAGTTGTTAACCAAGATGCAACATTTATTATACATGTGATTGTGCAGAATGAACCTCTTGTATGCGTTAGGATTGAGCTGTTAGGCTCACGAGTTCGGGGAGATGCGTGTCTAACTGTTGGTGTTGTCTCATATCCCTAAAATATCAGTCTCACTCTTTCTCCTACCATCAGCCACATCCCAGCAAATATAATAGTACCCATTAAAATTTGGTGTCACTCTTTTACGGTCCACCTAATCAACCAAATCAAGCGACGCAACGTCAGCAGCTTGACATACGAAAGCTTTCCAAAAGATGTCACTAATCACAATACTCCACCTATGCACGCTTAACTCAACATATAATTATATCAAAAATTATTGTGATTGTTTATAGTTTATAATGAATAATGATCCACTAATGATTTACATATATTTGTAATTGTCTAGAATCTTTTGATTTTAAATTTTTAGTTTTAAAAGTTAGATGTGATATAGTAGCTATGAGTAAGTTTGATATACTAAAATATTTTTTATTATTTAGATATCTTATAGATTTTCTTTTGACACCATACATAGCATAGACAGATAAAAAAAGATTTAGATGAATTGTATATTAAGTCCTACGTTTGAATATGTTAAGGATCGAGAATAAGGTTCGGAAGTTCAGAGGGGGTTAATGAACTCCTTTGCTAATTTTAACAAAAATCTATTTTAAAAATATTTTACAGCTCGTAGCTAACCTCTAAGCCGAGTTACTATCTTGGAGGATCTCAGTGATAAGTTATTGTCTCGTGTAATAAAAATGTTTATGCGGAGGACAAGATTCAACAGTGAACAGATAAAGTGCGTAAATATAAAATATAAGAGTCAAGAATTTGTTTATGGAAGTTCGAATTTTAATCTTCTACGTCTCCCCTTCTTCCTCAACGGGAATGATTTCAACTACAATATTTGATTTATACAACTCCTTGTTCAAATCCGATCCGACAGCCAGCAGCTGCAAGAACTCCTAGCACACTTAGAAATAGAAACTCACTCGCGATCTGATCTACAGTACAATGAACACAGCTCTAAGTTGGTTTGCTATTCTAGTTTCAACGCTCTGTTTATGATTATAAAATAATCTCAACACTACAGAGTGTGATATGAAAATTTATGTACACAAGGAATTGATAGAAACAATATGTGTGTGTGTATGTGTCACTAGCTGTGAGCTAGTTTAGAGTTGAACTCTGTTTTTTGCTCTACATGTGTAAGCTCGTTGATTCAGCAGTTCGAAAGTTGTGTAAGCATTAGGTGTCTTCAACTGATCTGCTTCTCCAATTTATACACTTTGGATACAACGGTAATAAATGTTACCATAGACACGTCGTATGTATCCAAAGTGAGATAACTGCAGCGTCTTAAATGCTTGTACTGTTCACGTACACCTTCATTAAATGCATTTCTTTTGTTAGAAATCTGTACGTCGTCCTTTACTCAAACCAAATCTCTGTATATCTGGGATTAGCTCAAAGTAGTTCCAACGACTACAAATCGATACAGAAAATCAAACACTTCACATCAATCTGTACGAAACTCAAAGTAATCTGAAACCTATTTTGTCAAGTTGCCTTTAATTTCAATTCAACAAGTAACAAACTCAAACACTTCCGAACTATTTAAATTTATTTTTATTTTTCGTTAAAATCAAATCCATCAATTCCAAATTTAGAATCAGATATGGTATGATATCGAGCTTGTGCCATATGACGAGTCAGTTATGAATTGTTATAGTTATGCCCAACCACCTTCAAACATCTAAGGGCAGCTCCAACCCTCCACCAAAATAGTATTTTGATGCAGGGTTTTATGTCTAATGGGACTGCAGGGTTTCACCTCTAATGGGACTGCACCATCTCGCCGAATTAGTGCAACCCCCAAAACCAAACACCAATTTTGGCGCAAAGCGTCATGTTGCTTAATTTCTTTTTCTTTTACTTTTGTTTTTTTATTAAAATAGTAATTATTTAATAAATTTAGTTATAAAAAATTAAAGTACTATTAACTTAATTAATTAATTGTCTAATTATTAAATATATTAATATATTGTAATTTTTAAATTTTATATTAAATTTGTTATAATATTTTTAGAAATGTAATATTTTTTAAGTGAATGAAAAGTTATTTCATTAATATTTAAATATTCATTTAACAATAAATAATGCAACCGTACAAATTTTAACTAATTGTGTTAATTCTAAAATCTAAATTTTTGTGATAACAAAATCAGCTCAAATAAGATCAGATCAGGTCAAATCTTACAACAAGTTTTAGTCAGATCAGCTCGGAGCTGAGTTAGACTAACTCAATTCTAGAGTAGAGCTTGGAGTAGTTCAGAATATATCAGTCCAAGTCAACAGTTCAGAATACTAATTCAGATTATATCAGAAATGTAGATCATATCAGCTTATGTTTTCAGTTCAAAACAAATCAGATCAGAGAGCAAATCAGATTGGTGCTTCGTTTGACAATCAGGTCAGAGCTAAATTCGAGGAATTGACTTTAGAGATCCTTTATAGTCGTTGAAAAACTGAGGACACGATCAGAATATATCGGAGTTATTAATGTACGTAAGATTGCCAGTTTTGAGCAAATATAAAACGCATTTAATGAAGCAGTACGAAGTTAGTACAAGAATTAAATGCACATTAATACTTAGAGGCAATCGTATGAGTATTTAATGGCTGAGTCTACTGGTAATTCATTACCATTTTACTCCAAAACTAGAAAAAGAGAAGGATTTGAATTGAATACCAAGAACCAAGCAACTAAGTTATTGAATCTCGAACGTTCTCGATTTTTCAAACTCTCAAATGTCTCAAAACAATTTATTCTTTGTTATTTGTTGTTAGAGCTTCTGTAATCATTTTAGCTTAGATCTGAAAGTGTTAGGCTTATGTTTTGTTGAAAATTTGTACTAAGCCTTCGAATATTTGTAAATAACAGCATCTGTACTGTTATCAGAAGATACTAGGAGCTCAGATAGTGTTGTTGATTAAGCATGCATGGGATGTGTGACCTCCTGGAAAACTCTTGTACGTCAAGATGTTGACGTTGTGCCGCTTGATTTGATTGGACAGGTGGGCTGTAAAAGTGAATCCAGATCTTAACGGATAATATTATCTCTGCTGTGGATAGGACCGACAGTAGAGTAAGGGGTAAGACTGATCTCTAAGGAAAATGAGACAGTACCAGCAGTTAGACACACACCTCTCCAGACTCATGGGACTAATAGCCCGACCCTACCGCACATTTAAGGTTGCACCTTGGCTCATAGATATTGGGCTAGTGATAAGATCTTGATCCTAACACCGTCTAACTGATCGATTTAGGATATTTTCTATCTTATTCAAAGTCTTCTAGTGGAATACATTCAAGATCAGAAAAAGGGGAAACATAGAAGCCTGGCTTCAAACTTTCAGAAACAAATCATCTCTTATCTAATTTATTTTACAAGAATTTACATATTTGTTCACTGTTCGATTGAGCTATTCCTGCATAAATTATTGTTGCTCAAGAGATCAGATGATATTGAGTTCTGCTTTCAGCTAGTAAGTCAGCTAATTTGTAAAATAGTTTAGAGACACAAAATTTTAAAAGAGTGTATTCACCCCATATAAACTTCGTGCTCACCTTTTTTGTCCTATCGAGTGGTATCAGAGTAGGGAGAACTCAGTTCTTGAACAAATCTTTTCCAAAAAAACATTAAATTGCATCTTTCCATAAGATTTCATGCTTTCAAAATATGATTATGATGCATGGATGGTTCGTATGCATGCACATCTGGCAACACAAGATAATGACATTTGGTTTGTCATCACCTACAGGCCTATGAAGATCCTGAAGGCGAAATAGCCCATATGATATCATATGGGGCTCCGCCTATAGTGGAAAAGCCAAGATATTAGTGAACCACAAAACATCAAAGGAAGGAAGTCTTGATACTGTGGCAAAGGACATCCTGTATAAGATACTAAACAAAAATATGTTCAGTAAGATCAAGATGTGCATGACTGCGAAAGACAACTGGGAGAAGTTGACATAGCTATGCTAAGGTAATGAGCAGACCAAAGAGAACAAGCTGGTTGTTGCTACCTAGAAGTTCGATACCAGAAAGATGAAACCTGGAAAAACCATCACAGAGTTCGATGAGTTATTCGACAGCATAGTTTTTGAGCTTGCAGCTCTTGGGAAAGAGTACTCCAATAGGATGGTGTCTCTAGAGGTGATGAGAACTCTTCCCAGAGAGTGGGATGTGAAGACATTTTCAATATGAAAATCCAGGGATCTAAACAAGCTGGAGTTGTACAACCTCTTTTCTTATCTAAAAGATTACGAGTTTGAGCTGGAAAACAGATAAGAAGGAGAACCATCTACTTCTCAACCTACAAAGGTGCTTGCTGTAATTGAGGAGAAGCTTCAGAAAATATCAGAACAACTCAACGACGTCATAACCCTCTTTGTTAGGATGCCTGAGAAATTTATGAGAAGACTCAATCTCCATCTTTTTCAGAAAAAGTACATAAAACTGAATAGAAAACAATCTGATCTTAATTGTTTTAACTGTGGCAAGCCTGGTTACTTTGCAGTAGATTGGACCAAGCTAAAGAAAGATGACAAGAAGTCATAAGATCGGTGGCATGGGAAGAATGAAGAGAGGGCATTCAGAAAGCGACATGGTCAGAAAGTGCATGTAGCAGAAGAGAGCCATAGTAAATGGGCTGATTCAGACTCAAGGGAGAGCACTTATAGTAGTTCTTCAGGTGAAAGCGAGAAGGAAGAAGTACACTATCTGATGGCAAGTGACACCGAAGAGGTATTTGACTTTTCTAATACTGAATTTACACGAGAGGACTTAATCTCAGCACTAAATGAGATGGTCCATGAGTACATGAAGTTATCGCAAACATTTTCGGATTCTAAAGCTAAAAACAGGAGTCTGGTAGACAAATCAGATGACCAGGTTGTTCACAGTTTGGGGAATCAAACAGTCTTAAAACGCAGTTGAGTAAGCAGATAATAGAAAATGAAAAATTACGAACTGATTCTAAAAATATTTTTACTGAGAACCAAAGATTAAGTCAGATAGTAAGCTACTGGACAAGTCTTCTGTTTCCTTGAATAAATTACATGAGACTCAGAAACCACTAAATGATAAAACTATTTTGGGTTTCAGTTGTGATGAAAACAGCTCAGGTGTGACGTGTATTCAGTCAGGTCTGGATAGAGAAAAATTCAAAATTATGAATTTTATTAAAACCAACAAACTTAGTGTATATAGTCTTTCTCACGGAGACGTTAAACAAGTGAATAGGGTTGATAACAGAGTGGAGTCTAGGAGTTCAGCTTGGACAATGTGGTAAGTCCCAGCTGAGTGGGTTCGTACAGCTTTGTATAAATCAAAGTTTTCTAGTCAAAGGTTTCCAGTTAAAAGAAGGGGAAGCATAGAAGCAGTGACTTCGAACTTCCATAAACAAACCTCTGCGTGTTGAGTAATATCTCTATGGCTTACTGCATTCATGTTTTAAACTACTTTTATTCAAGTTTCAATTTTTAAGGAGTACTTCGGGTTATTCTGCATGGTTCTATCAGACTAGACCCGATGTACTCTCGGAGCTCCAAATCTTTCAAGAACTGGAGTTCTTGTAACTCCACGAGATGAGATTTTTTATTCCGATCAGATCGTGCATGATCCTGTGCTGGTTCTTAATAGATGTCCCAAAGTCGTGATCTGATCCTTTTATTTCCTAAAACCAGGCAGCGTATTCCCATTGTAAAGATACAGATACAGATACAGATACATATTTAGATTTAGCTCAGATTAGAGAAGATAGTATAGAAACCTCAAGCTACAATTCCAGAAGAACAGCCAACTGCAAATCAGCAGAAGAAGCTTTTAAGACAACACAGTCAGAGGTGAATTTGTTGTAAATCCGATTCAGTCTTTAGATTTTTCTGGAGTAGCTGCTATAGCAGCTCAAGCTACTGTTGAATCTAGAATAGATTGAGACTTTCCTTCGACCAAGTCTAAATATTACAAAGGCTTATCTATAATTCCTATTATTCCAAGTACCCTGGAAGAGCCAACAAATTCCTCTATTCAAGAAGTTCAGTGCCTATCCTACGTCAGTCAATGAAGGAAGCAGTAAGCAGTCTTCCAGTAACTCAGCACTTTGTGCAAGCTGATTTACAGATTTAAAGATTTTATGTCTAAGCAGATGGGCACTCTATTCGATTGGTTCGAAGAACTCGGTACTCACTACAAGAAGTGTTGGGATTGGTCCGGATCCGCACCCCGGCAGGCAGCGGAAGAATAAAAATAGAGTACCGGGATGCGATCAATACGAATAATTAAACAGTTCTACGTATCAACATACATAGGGTGTTTTAACGAGTTACCTGTCTGGCACTTGTGCCTGGCTCCAACCGGTGTTTCAAGAACCCGGCGCTTCTCGGTTGATTGCGGTAGATTCGTCAATCCGGTCCACGACCAGACTCGAGGCTCCTTCGTCAGACTGCACTAGAAGTCCTGACGAGATCAGCACGATCGGATTCTCCTCGAAAAGTTGGCGGCAAACAAATTTCCGGCGACAACGGGGCGGCGGCGGCGGCGGCTCAAGGCGGCGGCGGCGGCGGTCGAGAGAGAGGAGAGGGAGGGCGGCTATGCTCTAGGTTTCTGAAGATTGTACATCTGTACTGTGTAATAAACTTCAAAGCTATAAAAGAAAAATTCTTTTTTAAAAGTCTATTATTCTTAGTTTTGTCATCACCAAAAACAGAGAAATTTTTAATTTAAATTCAAGGTTTGGCGATAACAAAATCAGTTCAGAGATAAGAAGATCATAGGAAGAACCTTCAACAAATTTTAAGAACATTAGATCAGAGCTAAACTGAGTAATGAGAACTTAGTTTTAGAGCATAGCTTAGAGCAGTTTATAGCGGATCAGTCCAAGTCAATAGTTTAGAAGAGCAGTAAGATCGGTCAGAAGTGCAGATCAGATAAGCTTGGGTTTCAGTTCAGACCATATCAGATCGGAGAGCAGATCAGATTCGAGCTTTGATAGTCATATCAGAGATAAAATTTGAGGCATTGACTTGAAAGATCCTATATCTACTGTCACGCACAGACGACAAGCCAGAACACGTGCTGATCATAAAATTCTTAACTTTCATTATTTGACCAAATCGCTTTCTGTTTGGACCTACGTGATCCTAACTCAATGGAATAACTACCTGGACCACCCTTAGACTGAACCCTAGCCCCATGGACAGCCCATGACCGAAGCTTCACAAGAAAAGAATAAAAATATTTTTGAAAACTATGAAACATGCATGGATCTCAAACCTTAAACATATATCTAACCAAAACACATACAAATCATGCACATCCTTTTAAAAAATTAAGGTGACAATTTTGACCCCTAATGATTTAATTAAAAGGGAAGGAAAATGACATGCTTGCCCCTCCATCTAATTGAAAAGCTAATCAAAATCTTTATCTTGGCTTAAGAAGTGTCAAATTTTCGAAATCTAAGTCCCCTCAATTTTTCAAACGCGTTAAAATCCAATAAAACAGCCCGTATAGACGAAAAACGGGTTCCCCTCCAAAATAATCATAAAACCCCAATTTTCAGAAATTGTTGCTTAAAAATAATAAATTTATTTTTAAAAATCTAAGAACTTAAAAATCGAAAATTATTTTCATCCGGTTGTCCCTAGTCTCGTCCACGCGTCCGTAACTCAAACAGGCTGAAAACATGACATGCACACCATGCAACATAAAAAAAATCATAAACAAATCTCATAAAATGGCATGTAATCATCTAAAATTATTTCCCCCCTATTCATGCACTCATTCTCACGTAATCTGGATTTCGGGGCGTTATAATTAAGCAGTTTTCCAGTAACTCAGCACTCTGTGCAAGCTGATTTATAGATTTAAAGATTTTATGTCTAAGCAGATGGGCACTCTATTCGAATGGTTCGAAGAACTCAGTACTCACTACAAGAAGATCTCGTTCAATAAATTTGAGACAATAAAAGGGAACTTGTAGAAGAGGTAGTCATACTTAGCTCTCAGATTTATGAAGTTGAATTAATTGATATAGAGTCTTGAAGTATTTTTATCAGCAATATGAGTTGATGAAACAGGTATATTTGTAATCATGCAGTAGGGAAACTGATTAGAAATAGATACATCATGTATTTCGCACCCTGCAGTAGGGATGATGATGGAAAAGCAGATATTGAAGTTTAATATTATACTTCTGATGAAAGTATTGAACAAAAGATATCTATGCTCCTTAGCTTATCATTATAGTGAAGCAGATCTCGGTTGGAAACTTGGATCATATCAGAGTTCAAGTAGTTAGCAAGAGCATCCTTAGTCAGTGAATCCGTTTAGACTTAGACTGAAGATTGCACATTCTCTGTACTGTGTAATAAACTTCAAAGATATAAAAGAAAAATTCTTTTTTAAAAGTCTATTATTCTTAGTTTTGTCATCACCAAAAACAGAGAAATTTTTAATTTAAATTCAAGGTTTGGCGATAACAAAATCAGTTCAGAGATAAGAAGATCATAGGAAGAACCTTCAACAAATTTTAAGAACATTAGATCAGAGCTAAACTGAGTAATGAGAACTTAGTTTTAGAGCATAACTTAGAGCAGTTTATAGCGGATCAGTCCAAGTCAATAGTTTAGAAGAGCAGTAAGATCGGTCAGAAGTGCAGATCAGATAAGCTTGGGTTTCAGTTCAGACCATATCAGATCGGAGAGCAGATCAGATTCGAGCTTTGATAGTCATATCAGAGATAAAATTTGAGGCATTGACTTGAAAGATCCTATATCTACTGTCACGCACAGACGACAAGCCAGAACACGTGCTGATCATAAAATTCTTAACTTTCATTATTTGACCAAATCGCTTTCTGTTTGGACCTACGTGATCCTAACTCAATGGAATAACTACCTGGACCACCCTTAGACTGAACCCTAGCCCCATGGACAGCCCATGACCGAAGCTTCACAAGAAAAGAATAAAAATATTTTTGAAAACTATGAAACATGCATGGATCTCAAACCTTAAACATATATCTAACCAAAACACATACAAATCATGCACATCCTTTTAAAAAATTAAGGTGACAATTTTGACCCCTAATGATTTAATTAAAAGGGAAGGAAAATGACATGCTTGCCCCTCCATCTAATTGAAAAGCTAATCAAAATCTTTATCTTGGCTTAAGAAGTGTCAAATTTTCGAAATCTAAGTCCCCTCAATTTTTCAAACGCGTTAAAATCCAATAAAACAGCCCGTATAGACGAAAAACGGGTTCCCCTCCAAAATAATCATAAAACCCCAATTTTCAGAAATTGTTGCTTAAAAATAATAAATTTATTTTTAAAAATCTAAGAACTTAAAAATCGAAAATTATTTTCATCCGGTTGTCCCTAGTCTCGTCCACGCGTCCGTAACTCAAACAGGCTGAAAACATGACATGCACACCATGCAACATAAAAAAAATCATAAACAAATCACATAAAATGGCATGTAATCATCTAAAATTATTTCCCCCCTATTCATGCACTCATTCTCACGTAATCTGGATTTCGGGGCGTTATAATTAAGCAGTTTTCCAGTAACTCAGCACTCTGTGCAAGCTGATTTATAGATTTAAAGATTTTATGTCTAAGCAGATGGGCACTCTATTCGAATGGTTCGAAGAACTCAGTACTCACTACAAGAAGATCTCGTTCAATAAATTTGAGACAATAAAAGGGAACTTGTAGAAGAGGTAGTCATACTTAGCTCTCAGATTTATGAAGTTGAATTAATTGATATAGAGTCTTGAAGTATTTTTATCAGCAATATGAGTTGATGAAACAGGTATATTTGTAATCATGCAGTAGGGAAACTGATTAGAAATAGATACATCATGTATTTCGCACCCTGCAGTAGGGATGATGATGGAAAAGCAGATATTGAAGTTTAATATTATACTTCTGATGAAAGTATTGAACAAAAGATATCTATGCTCCTTAGCTTATCATTATAGTGAAGCAGATCTCGGTTGGAAACTTGGATCATATCAGAGTTCAAGTAGTTAGCAAGAGCATCCTTAGTCAGTGAATCCGTTTAGACTTAGACTGAAGATTGCACATTCTCTGTACTGTGTAATAAACTTCAAAGATATAAAAGAAAAATTCTTTTTTAAAAGTCTATTATTCTTAGTTTTGTCATCACCAAAAACAGAGAAATTTTTAATTTAAATTCAAGGTTTGGCGATAACAAAATCAGTTCAGAGATAAGAAGATCATAGGAAGAACCTTCAACAAATTTTAAGAACATTAGATCAGAGCTAAACTGAGTAATGAGAACTTAGTTTTAGAGCATAACTTAGAGCAGTTTATAGCGGATCAGTCCAAGTCAATAGTTTAGAAGAGCAGTAAGATCGGTCAGAAGTGCAGATCAGATAAGCTTGGGTTTCAGTTCAGACCATATCAGATCGGAGAGCAGATCAGATTCGAGCTTTGATAGTCATATCAGAGATAAAATTTGAGGCATTGACTTGAAAGATCCTATATCTACTGTCACGCACAGACGACAAGCCAGAACACGTGCTGATCATAAAATTCTTAACTTTCATTATTTGACCAAATCGCTTTCTGTTTGGACCTACGTGATCCTAACTCAATGGAATAACTACCTGGACCACCCTTAGACTGAACCCTAGCCCCATGGACAGCCCATGACCGAAGCTTCACAAGAAAAGAATAAAAATATTTTTGAAAACTATGAAACATGCATGGATCTCAAACCTTAAACATATATCTAACCAAAACACATACAAATCATGCACATCCTTTTAAAAAATTAAGGTGACAATTTTGACCCCTAATGATTTAATTAAAAGGGAAGGAAAATGACATGCTTGCCCCTCCATCTAATTGAAAAGCTAATCAAAATCTTTATCTTGGCTTAAGAAGTGTCAAATTTTCGAAATCTAAGTCCCCTCAATTTTTCAAACGCGTTAAAATCCAATAAAACAGCCCGTATAGACGAAAAACGGGTTCCCCTCCAAAATAATCATAAAACCCCAATTTTCAGAAATTGTTGCTTAAAAATAATAAATTTATTTTTAAAAATCTAAGAACTTAAAAATCGAAAATTATTTTCATCCGGTTGTCCCTAGTCTCGTCCACGCGTCCGTAACTCAAACAGGCTGAAAACATGACATGCACACCATGCAACATAAAAAAAATCATAAACAAATCACATAAAATGGCATGTAATCATCTAAAATTATTTCCCCCCTATTCATGCACTCATTCTCACGTAATCTGGATTTCGGGGCGTTATAATTAAGCAGTTTTCCAGTAACTCAGCACTCTGTGCAAGCTGATTTATAGATTTAAAGATTTTATGTCTAAGCAGATGGGCACTCTATTCGAATGGTTCGAAGAACTCAGTACTCACTACAAGAAGATCTCGTTCAATAAATTTGAGACAATAAAAGGGAACTTGTAGAAGAGGTAGTCATACTTAGCTCTCAGATTTATGAAGTTGAATTAATTGATATAGAGTCTTGAAGTATTTTTATCAGCAATATGAGTTGATGAAACAGGTATATTTGTAATCATGCAGTAGGGAAACTGATTAGAAATAGATACATCATGTATTTCGCACCCTGCAGTAGGGATGATGATGGAAAAGCAGATATTGAAGTTTAATATTATACTTCTGATGAAAGTATTGAACAAAAGATATCTATGCTCCTTAGCTTATCATTATAGTGAAGCAGATCTCGGTTGGAAACTTGGATCATATCAGAGTTCAAGTAGTTAGCAAGAGCATCCTTAGTCAGTGAATCCGTTTAGACTTAGACTGAAGATTGCACATTCTCTGTACTGTGTAATAAACTTCAAAGATATAAAAGAAAAATTCTTTTTTAAAAGTCTATTATTCTTAGTTTTGTCATCACCAAAAACAGAGAAATTTTTAATTTAAATTCAAGGTTTGGCGATAACAAAATCAGTTCAGAGATAAGAAGATCATAGGAAGAACCTTCAACAAATTTTAAGAACATTAGATCAGAGCTAAACTGAGTAATGAGAACTTAGTTTTAGAGCATAACTTAGAGCAGTTTATAGCGGATCAGTCCAAGTCAATAGTTTAGAAGAGCAGTAAGATCGGTCAGAAGTGCAGATCAGATAAGCTTGGGTTTCAGTTCAGACCATATCAGATCGGAGAGCAGATCAGATTCGAGCTTTGATAGTCATATCAGAGATAAAATTTGAGGCATTGACTTGAAAGATCCTATATCTACTGTCACGCACAGACGACAAGCCAGAACACGTGCTGATCATAAAATTCTTAACTTTCATTATTTGACCAAATCGCTTTCTGTTTGGACCTACGTGATCCTAACTCAATGGAATAACTACCTGGACCACCCTTAGACTGAACCCTAGCCCCATGGACAGCCCATGACCGAAGCTTCACAAGAAAAGAATAAAAATATTTTTGAAAACTATGAAACATGCATGGATCTCAAACCTTAAACATATATCTAACCAAAACACATACAAATCATGCACATCCTTTTAAAAAATTAAGGTGACAATTTTGACCCCTAATGATTTAATTAAAAGGGAAGGAAAATGACATGCTTGCCCCTCCATCTAATTGAAAAGCTAATCAAAATCTTTATCTTGGCTTAAGAAGTGTCAAATTTTCGAAATCTAAGTCCCCTCAGGAATGAATTTGGCTTTTCCACTATCAGTTAAGTTTACTTTCAAATAATTTAATTATCATCAAAATATTCAACTTCAATATAATTTTTATATATTAATAGTTCGTAAGATTAAGTTAGGAGATTTATATTTCAACCCGAATTCGAACTCCTAAATTTCAGAAAATATCTATGCAAGTATATCAGTAAGGTTAAAAACTGTATGAACAATTTGTCAATCACCTTTCCCTTCAATTGACGCAGTCAACTATAAGATTAAAAATTTATTTAAAAGATAACCCGCACACCATCGATCCCATTCCCTTATCATTACATGTGATTACCTTTTGTCCTTTCTATCTTTACGTCGTCATTCTTATTTTAAAATCTTTTATTTGTTAAGGTTAACCTATTAATGGTCTAACTCTTATATAGATCAGAGATCCTATATAAATTTAAATTAAGGGATATGACGAGTAGGCAAGGGTTCGGGAGAGAAGACTTATATAACGGACTAACTTCCAGAGCATACCCTCATAATATTTCAGTGGGAAATATGCTTCATACGAGAATCGAATTCGTGAAGTCGGAGATGTTACTCTCACATCATCTCAAGTCTTACCAACTCTCCTGTGCCCCTGGGTGCTTCTTATTTTAAAACCTTTCTAATTAAGTTGTTTGTCGTTGCAACTGGGTTTAAGTTCGTGGAACATGCAAGTGTTTTATCGATGATCGGAAGTTCGGAAACGATCCAAAATTTATTGGATGAGTTTGTATATACGGCTTAGTCTAAGTAGTTTAGAGTCTAACGTAGTTAGAGTCTATTATATTAATATAAGATTTATTCAAGTGTTAAATAAATGTAACGACTATAGATTCTGATGTGATAATTTTTTAAAAAATTACTACAAAAATAAACTTGTTCTCAATGAAATGCGAGAAATTAAATAAGTAAAAATCCGCCATTTAGCAGATTATTTCAATTAGCTGTGATGCGCTAAGTACAAATCCACCGCTATTTGAATTTTAAGCGAGACCATGATTACACTATCTTTACAATAAATAATCTGAAGTTTAACCTACCAACTAGGCCACCGATCAAATAAATAAATATATATTTTAAGAAAATCTATATATATGTTTGAACATACTCATATATATATATTATTTATTTGCTCCAGTAGATAGAACTATGAGCTAGATGAGACGCTTTATATAGCTATGATTAAGAGATTAAGTAATGCAGGCTATGTTCTTTCATATCACTACTTTAATAGGAAACGTCAACTTGGTGTTACATTAATTGATCTACTGGATTTATATATTTTCTAGTTCGTTAAAACATACCTAGGCGTGGTCATCTGTCCATCACTTTTTAGAACATCGATTTATATTAAATCAATAAAAGGATTATTGATGTAGCCAAATTATCTCAGCCAAGAGCTACCACCACGTCGGAAACTCGAGTGTTGGATCGTCGGGCGTCGGGCATTGGAGGATGGGTGTTGATTCTCCTTGATGTCTGCAACCACAAATCACAGGTCAGAGGACGCCAGAATTGTGTCCGGCGAAGCCCCTCCGATGCTTAAGTCAGGCAGGATGCGAGAGAGAAAAGAAGGCAAAAGTATATGATGTGAGAGCAAGTGAATGCGAGAATGTATGTGCGTGAATGAGGCATACCTGATTTTATAGAGGGGCTAGACGGTGGATGAGAGCATATCCTGTTGCATGCACCGGGTATCTCGGGCGAGATATTCTCCGCGATCCTCGGGATCTTATCGCTTAAATTAGGAAAGACGTATCATCCCTGGATTCAATTACATAAGAAAAGACGTACCTGGCTGGATTCTGATAGATATGACATGGTCCTCGAGCAATACTCCCGAGCTGAGCGTGTGTCCTCGGGTGAACTCCCGATCTTAGGCGCATAGGTCGGGAGGCGGGGTGCGTGTACGATCCTCGGGTCCCGATGTGGCAACATGGGGGCATCAATTATATATCGAAAGAGTATGTGAAGTTAAACTTAGTGTAACATAAATTAGATCAAGAACTAGAGTATGTGAAGTTAATCTTACTATAACATAAACTAGATTCGAAAATAATAAAAAAGTAAAATTTTCATGTTCTAACATGTTAACATTAACAACCCCCGACTAGAGTCTTGATTTTTCAAGTCCTCTAGAATCCAAGAAGAAATGACTAAGACTTCAAAGTGCAAAAATATCATGTTCCATAATTAAAACTTCTTACCACGATGCAAGTATCATCTAAATAAAGTTCATAAAAAGGTTATGCTCCCTGACCAATCCAAAAGTTATAAAATAAGTCCCTAAACAAGAAAGGAACTAGAAAACGATGAAAAGATAAAGGACAAATGACAATGAAGCACAACTATATTCCCTCTTCCATTAGTAATTAGATAGTATATCTCCCGTTAAGATGTTCTCTCCACCTACAAGAGAACCTCCCTCTTGCCGGCCATCCTAATTCTTTTCCTTAAACAAAATAAACTTTCGGTCCCTTCTCTCAAAATTAGGATGTAAACTAATGGTGTGATATACTTGTTTATATTAACAATTTTTCGAAAATATTCCGATTCTCATTCAATACTTAGTATCGGTTCAAGATTGAACGTTGGAAAATGGGTTTAGTACAAATCCCATTACGAAATTGGGGAACTTTTTCTTGGGGAGTTGTCTTTAGGACCATTCATCAACTTGGTGTTGACTATTATTAAGTCCAAATAGAAAAAGGCCAATTATCAAAGGTGTCTTTTTCCTTTGAGTACACCTCCATAAATACGACACCCTTCTATCCCATTTGTTGCCATCCAAGAAACGTTTTTTGTCTTCAACCCAATACCCAAAATTCATACTTTCCCTTCAATCTATAGCTTCCATAATACAATTTTGTATGTATACAATTCTTTTTTTTTATTTGTGTTATAGGACTTCAATGCGAGCTTTTCCTTCTTTTGATTTTATCGTGCCTTTTTATTTCTCTATTGTCAATATTTTGTTGTCCCAATATCATAATTTTGTGGTGTCCCTTTAATTTTTTTACCTATATTTGGGCTTTGATTTGCTACTCTACTTATTATAAATAAATATGCAAATATCACTATCTACATGCAAACAAGCGCGCCCTTTGCTACAGTTTCCGGCAAATGCTATCGGGCAAATCCTCCACCGCAGGAAAGAAAAGGTGGTGGTGGTAATGGGGGCAACGGGCACGGGGAAGTCCCGCCTCTCCGTCGACCTCGCCACGAGTTTCCCGGCGGAGGTGATCAATTCCGACAAAATGCAGGTGTACAAAGGTCTCGACATCGCCACCAACAAAATAACAGACGAGGAGCGCTGCGGCGTCCCACACCATCTTCTCGGAGTCATCGATCCCGAATCAGATTTCTCCGCCGCCAATTTCAGCGCCATGGCGTCATCCGCCGTGGAGTCCATACTCGTCCGCAGGCAGCTTCCCATCATAGTGGGCGGCTCGAATTCATTCATCGAAGCACTGGTTGACAGCGATTTCCGGTCGAGATACGATTGCTGTTTCCTTTGGGTTGACGTTGCGCTTCCGACACTGCATTCCTTCGTCTCCGATCGGGTGGATCGAATGGTGGGAAGAGGAATGGTCGATGAAGTTCGAGATTTCTTCCACCCGCAGGCTGACTACTCTAGGGGGATCCGACGAGCAATAGGCGTCCCGGAACTGGACAGCTTTTTCCGCACAGAATCGTTCTCCGACGACGTGGAAACTCGAGCTCTGATTCTAGCAGAAGCCGTAGACAGAATCAAGACGAATACCAGCAAACTGGCTTGCCTCCAGCTGGAGAAGATTCTCCGTCTGCGGAATGTGAAAGGGTGGGAGCTACACCGCCTCGACGCCACCGATGTGTTCAGGAAACACGGCGGAGAATCCGAGGCCGCGTGGGAAAATACAGTGTCTCGGCGCAGCGCCGCCATAGTAAGTAGGTTTTTGTTTGATCGCCGAAGAGTGGCTTACACCGGCAGCGCACTAGGCATGGAAGGTTCGCTAATGGCGGCTGCAAGTTACTGATCAGTTCGTGCAGACAACGTACAACGTAGTCCCAGTTGCCATTTCGGGAATTTGAGGTCCCTGTCGGATTTCACCAACTGAAAAACTTACCTAAATTAAACTGTTACTACTATTATATAACTTATCTTGTACTTGTTCGATCCACATGGGTTGGGTTATTTATTTAAAATATGATATCCTCTGCTTCACTTTAAGTTGTTATATTTAAAATGGAGATATCTTTGAGATACCTTTTTATTCAATAGATTTATATAATTCTCAATCATTACTATTTTTTAACACAAACTTTTAAATATTTTTTTCCTCTCTTTCTTGCACTTTAATATTTAATGTATGTTCCATTTTTGAGTTGAGATGGAAAACATTAAATTGTTTAATAAAATCATGTATGTGATTTTATATATTTCTATATTTGTTTAAAAAATAGTGGTCAAGAAATGTTAGTTTAGTTGTCATAAGATTATTTATAACATGAAAGGTAACTTTGTCAATCTAACCAGTCAAAATGGAGTGTGTTTAATAATTTGTGGACTGAAATAACATCTCCCTAATTTATATTAAATATTATCTATCTTGTCCAATCTAGCTACCTTCATTCATTACTAAATCTTTATTAAAACATTACTGCCAATTTTTTTTTTAATAACAAAATTCTTTAAAAAAAAAATTGAAGGGCATTTAGATTTAGAATAATATCATGTATATGGCAATGTATTGTTTAAATTCTAGCCATCGGTGTTGCACATATTTTTGCTGCTCGAGATCTCTCTTTTGGGATACTCTCGGATTATATATATACAAACAAAATGTCGTCAAGCCCTTCCTTGGACTTGTTTATTTTCATTAAGAAAAACTAATCAAAGTAAAATAATGTGCTCCATTTATCATGTTATCTGAAAATTAAATAGGGTATGATCGATCCCTTTTCTTTTGACTCATTCTTTTGGCATTTTCCATGGCAACTTTCTACCGTGAACAGCAAATTCTGAGTTCATGAAACAAAAAATAAATAAGTAAAATATTGAGTTCCATCCCAGGATTAACATATATATAGAGGAATCTAGTCATTATCCAGATTCAAACGAATGTTACTATTCAGCTAAATACGACACCATATCTGTGATTAATTTGAACACGAAGACCTACCATCATAGTTCAATCAAATAGAGGCGTATCCTATGCTATCCAAGGAAGTCAAAGATCTGCAAATTCAGCGAATCGGCAATATATAAAACAATAAATAAGTTCTCTTGTGACACGTTTTCACAGATCATAAAATTGATTAGTCATACAGGTTCACTTGAATTTTTGTATTCTGGATATAGTCTCTCTGGAATTATCACTAGACTGATTGTCCGACTTGGTTTATGTAAATGTGCATCCGACATTTAAATCATAGACAAAAATTAAATGTTTAGGTCAAATATTGTTTTAACTACATAGGCAGGTGCTTTGGAGCCATCTTCTTCGTATAATTAAGCCTTACTTGAGATTTGGCTACGTTAGTAAGTAGTGAGTAACTCTATTGTGAGACGGTCTCATGGATCTATATCCATAAGTTGGATCGTCCATGTCCACGGGTCGATACTTTTAGTATGAAATAATATTTTGATATAAAAAATTATATTTTTTTTTATGGATGGGGTCAATGTTAATTTTGTAGCTGCGTTCATCCAAATCTGAATTCTTCATTTGCTCTGGGGACATTGATAATTAAATTCAGAAATAGTTCTTTTTTCAAGAATATATAAATTCTGGACGTGCCCACTATTTCATAAACCATCCGATTTTAAAAAACGTATTGATATCAGTTATATTAAAAAGGTAATCTATGGTAGCTAGATACTATTTTAGCTTTCATAAAATGTAGGTGTAAGCATAGCATCCACGAATGTGTTTTTTAGTGGAGAGAGGCCAGAAGCCAAGCAAATAAACTTCTTATATGATATTTATTCCCTTATGTAACACATGACAGATAAACTGAGAATAATTTTATTGAAGATAAACTAAGATAAAACTTAGAAAACTCGAAATATGTAGGTAATTCTTAGTAATGGATGACTTCATCTTCTTAGCTACTTGGTAGCAAGGTAACAACCAGAAGTTTGTTAAATATCAAACTGGAAGCAAACTCGAACTACAAGGGAACGTCACCGAGCACGCTTCATTTACCGTGACAGTGTAGTTATGCACCGGTTTGATCAGAAATGGAGGCAAATGAACTAGCAATTCACAGACGCATACGCTGTCGACCTCTTCTAACCACCTACAGCACTCTTCTTCGATCGATGTACCCCTGTGCCTATGAGCCCCTGTGCCTGTGGCTGTGGCCATGTCCAGAATGATGCCGATGGCTTGGTCGGTTAGGAGATGGGGGATTAGGAGGACTAGGAGGTGGAAGTGGTGGAGATGGAGGAGTCGGTGGAGGCATTGGCATGTAGGGTAACTTGGAGCATGCATGATTTACCAATGCAAACTGTGATGCACAAAGTGGTGGCGGATTAACAGGTAACCATTGGCCTTTTGTCATTGGATATAGTACCAGAAGCACCATTGCGAGCAGACGCGATTTGAGAGAGACGATGGCTTCATCCATGGTGGTTCAACTCTTTGCCGATCTGCAGAAGGTAGAGAACAAAAGATACTGAGTTAGAAGTAACCCTGCCCTCCTATGTATGTAATATTAATTCATAATCTTTTCATGCTTCTTCAAATTAGGTATGTTTCTAGGTTGACAAAGCAAACTAGAAAGACCAAGAAAATGAGTTTAGCGTGACGAAAGATTATTCAACTAATACTATCTAAGAAAGTACCATTCATATTGTGTGAGGTATTGTTTTCTTGGCACAGTTAGTTACCATTTAGGTTCCGCATTAGAAAATTCGAGAGGGAGAAAATCTGGATATTTCATGTGTAGGTTATGAAGTACAGAACACCTTTTCCATAATAAAGAACTACCTTACAATCCAAAAAAGCAAGAATACTCAACAATGTTAGGTCTTCAACTACGACAATACCATCTCCAGAGCTAAAGGTGGAAAAGAAATGAACCAATTCTTGGTGCATATGTTACATATAAAAACTGCCGATCATTTAGATAAAATTACAGATCATGGTCTCACCAGGATCAAATTACAGAGCCTTTCATTGTCCTCCTTTTACCCAGTTATTACATCATTAACCAAGAAAATGGCAGAGCTGCCGAAACCAAGTTTACAAGTCTAATTTGAAGGTATAGGATAACTTAAAATCAGTTTCTTGGTTAAAGATGTAACTGCTGAAACCAAAGTTTACATGTCTAATTCGACGGGATAGGATAACTTACACATTCCGTAAACCAATCGATTTAATCACACGAATGAGGAGGCATCCGCATTCATGCCTTGGGAAAAAGATATGTACAAATTGTCTTGTATAAGAAAAGGTTTTACGTTTGACTTAGATTCTTTACATTTGAAATTAAGTTAATGGACAAAAATATCTAACCTGAATACCATTTTTGAACTGGTAATATCTCTTCCTTCTCAACCAGCTTCCCGAGGCAAGCATTTGAGATGAAATAATCAGAGCCCACAAATTTTGAAGTGAATAAATCTTCACACATTAAATCACTTCCGAATTTTGGGAAGTAACTACTAGAAGTTCTCAAAACTGATGCAAGCTTACTTCAAAGACAAAGTGATCAAAATTTAAAAAAGTTCTGGCCAAAAGGATCTGGGGAATACATGTCAGGCATTTCCACAACAAAGTGCATTCACCTCTCTTGCACCAAGCAACTATGCTGAAATCAAAAGGGGGAGATTAGAAACTGTGCCTCGTTTACACAGTTCAACAATTTCATATTTCTATGTCGTGATCTTCACAGTTCAATTTCTGGTTTCTTTTCGCCATCAATTCCAAGTCCATCCTGATCATTTCTTTCTCCAACCTCAACTGATCAGCCCTCTGCTGCTGTCCCTGATCCAGCAACTCAACAAACTTATCTCTTATTTCAAGAAGTGGATCACGATCAATTAACTCCTCACCATTATACGCTTCCCTAAGCATGGCGGTATGAATCCCACCCTTACGCGACATATAGAAAATCCCTGAATGTCTCGTGAACACACTAGAGAACGCATTAGAAAACCTGTACTCTTCGCAAAACTTTCCCAAGATCGGTACAGGAACCCTCTTATAAACGGAGAGCGAAAGCAACTCATGGAAAACCCCAACCGATCTCTTCTCCATCTCAGGAGACGCCTGATCCAAATGTGACACATCATTATAAGGCGAAATGTAAGGGAGCTCCATCCAATCCCTAATCCACTCTCTCATTTCCTTCTTAAGGACAAAACCACGGGGCAGCTTCCAGTTAAATGCAGGCCTAACGCGGATTCCCGTCAAAGTTGATTCCTCTTCCGCCCTCTTCTCAATTACCGATTTCGCAAACTCGTCGTTCCAAGAAACCAGCTCAAGGAACGATTTTCCCTCTCCAGGAGCACCATGTAACCGAAAAGATTCAGGATACTTGGACACAACCATCACTAAAAAATCATTCGGGAAGCCAAACTCTCTCTTCACCTCGACTAATTTATCCGCACTGACGACCCTATCCTTGGCCATCATCAGTAATTTACAGAGCTTGGACACGATCAAAATCTCATTTTTCTCATGAATCATTTTCTCTTCTTCCAAAAACCTGTTCAGCCTATCACTAGGACGAAGGAAATCAACGAAGTCAGAGTTGGGCCTAATCCGATCCTTATAGGTATCGAATAAACCTGGGTACCGGGCCAGGAAAACTTCGATGCTGACAGGTAAACGGAGCCTCTCGCGACGTTTCGCCAAATAGCGGAGCGGAATGGCCTGCCCCGGTTCATTTAAAACCTCACGGACAACTCGCGCACAAAGCCGCCATTTCTTGTCGTTTTCAATTGCTTGGTCGAGTTTCGGGTCCTTGCGCCACACCACTTTCAGGCTTGAAATTGAGGCCGTGGACTGGAGTAACGATAAGAGCAACAGCCCTTGGGGATTCCAGACTCTGTAGACACGAGATATTGCTGTAGTTGATCTTCCAAGCATTTGGGGATTTGGTGAAGTTGGGATTTTGAGGGTTTTATGGTCGAGGTTACGGGCAAACGAACCAGCTATAGTATAGTGCAATGCATACAATAATACAATCACTTGGATTCGACCATCCCATTAATTTCTAGTATAAAATAATACATACATAACTGTGTAACCAATATATTGTGTATTAGTAATTTTGTTTCATATTATTTTAACATAAATAATAATAGGAATAAAAATAAATTTGAGGTATATTTTGGGAACATTCATTCAATTTTCTTTTATGTATATTTTTTTATGTGGAATCCACTCCACCATTGACATGTCAATCTTGTTTCCTACATCGAGCAGGGATGGAGTGAAAAGGAGAGGAAGAGTCGAATCCGACCAATTTATGATAGAATCATGGTTCGTCGGATAGGTAGCGGAACGGCCGTTCCGGAACAGGAACGGGGGCAACCTTTGCAAAGTTCCAGCCTGGAACGTTTAATCCTTCCGAAGCATCCGAGCCTCCCACCCGTCGTCGCCGCCGCCGCCACTGCCCGGGAAGCCCTCAAGCCTCCCCAACCCTCGACCGCCGCTGCTCGGGGTACTCTGCATATTATAATTTGTATATACTTTTACAACGGCGGTGACAAGCCTACGTAAGTGTAACTCTGAATTTAAGGGGCTAGGTTTGTAAGAGAATATGTGCTCTGATGTCGTATCTATGGGCGTTGTGGGGCAAATGATGAGGCGCGGCTATTGTTTGATGAAATACTTGAGAGAGGAATATCTGACATGATCTCCTAGAATGTATGGGGAATAGAGGAGAGTGGTCGATGGCAACGCGGTCTTTCCGGTTTGCAATTAGTCGTGAAAAGAGAATGAATGAATTGGGGAAATTGACCACATCCTAGGCAAAGTGGATTTAGACAGGAGAGTTTTTGATGTAATATCGTTTATGTTTATTCGGCTTTGACTAGTGCTTATGCGAAGAGGGGACAGCCATAGGGGTGTTCAAGAGTATGAAAGGTTCTTGTTTATGCGAAAAGTGTTTATGTTTTATATTTTTTACAAAAATTCCGTGACGTGATCGTTTCGTGAAACGATAATGGAACTGGAACGGAGTTTCCCGCTACGATCTTCGTAACGAACCATGGATAGAATATGAAACTCGTTTCATAATAAAAGAGAATCATAGGGTGGAAATAAGAATAATTACCCTCGATATATAAATGGTACTAGCCCTTTATCTCATAAGAATAGGTCTGGACCAACATGTAAGACGATAATTTTTGTGGCATAGAGAGATAGGACCCCCTCTGTAGGGTAGGGTGAACAGAAGTCATGTAAACAAGTATGTAAAACTTGATTTGGTTGATTATATTTGATAAGGGAGGTTTTTTAATATGCTACTACATATACAGGGTCACTATCTTAGTAATTTACTAACATATATGCTATTATTTGACTATGTAAATGACAAAACGACACAACGTCAATAGCTTGACGCACGAAGTTTCTCAAGAGACCGCTCGTCCTTATGTACAAAATATTGATTTATTTGTACATAACATTCAAATTACATAACTTCATGGATCAAGAGCACTGATCTTACATAAATTCTCATGGCCACTCCAAAGGTCCTAAGAAAACTCAGTTACTAACTACTAAAAAGGCCTAAGTAGTTTCTTGCAACACTCCACATGCTTTGGAAACTGCTCGCTTGGTGTATCCATCTATGCGCATACATCAATACCACAAAGAGCTTCAAATCATGATAGAGAGAATTTAGTCGAAAGATCAATGTTTCGAACTGAAAAATGAAGAAGATGAGATATCATATAGCTCCATAATGAAATTGTATACCAAAACCTTCGGTCAAGCCAGCATAGGAGCAACATTGTACATCTCCATATGATGCAAAGGCATGCTCGCTTCTGATATGCTTCGAGCAACGATGAAATGATCCGCAGGATCCAACCTTGGAACTTAACTACTGAAACCAAACTTAGAGCCATGTTTGTGCAAAAAGGACTGGTCATCAACTTGCTATTGTTGATGGCCATAATTGATCGAGATAAGGTTTTTTGTCCGGAATTGTTTTTGATGAATTCCTAATTTGCTGGAATTATGAAGTCTTTTTTGGTAGTATCAAACCACATGGGATTAGGAAAAAAAATTGGGAACACTAAATATTCAGAAAACATTTCATGTAGCTGAAGTGCAATATAGGATTTCTGGAACCCATTCCTTTTCTTTTTTTCTTTTCTCTGAATCTGACAACTGTACATTCTGACTTATTATCATGTTAATGGAATCTTATTTTATGTATTTAAAATTAACATAGAGACAGAGATCCGAACAAGTTTATGGCAACTTGACATGGGCTAATCGTGGGTCATTTGACGGGCACCTTTTCTTTATCGGGCCTTGATTTGATGGTGTCAGAATTGGGCACCCAACTCCAGCCCGCTTAATCTGTAAACTCAATTAGTAAGGGCCCATTTACTCATTCATTCACATGTCTTAATGTTGCACACTTGCACTAAAACAAGGCATGTGAGGGGACCGAACCTTATCTTCAAACGTATGATATGGTCTAAGAGAGACAATTATAAAAATTACAATTTTGGTCTCATGACCACCTCATGATGTTTTGAAACATCAATAATCATTACAAGGACCATTTCTGAGACCCGGGGAGGGCTTGCTAATCTAATTTCTTCTGGTGAAAAAGAAAATAATAATCTTCTCGTGTAGATAGATCAAACCAAAAGCAAGAAAGGGAATCATAACAGTCCGGTGCTCGAATATAAGAATTCTTCGCAAAATGGAAGGCATAGTTGAAATGCATGCTACCATGTCAAATTAATGGCCAAATCTAGCAGAGCTTCAACCTGGCGAATGGCTATCGTTTAAGAGAGACAATTATAAAAATTACAATTTTGGTCTCATGACCACCTCATGATGTTTTGAAACATCAATAATCATTACAAGGACCATTTCTGAGACCCGGGAGGGCTTGCTAATCTAATTTCTTCTGGTGAAAAAGAAATAATAATCTTCTGATCAAACCAAAAGCAAGAAAGGGAATCATAACAGTCCGGTGCTCGAATATAAGAATTCTTCGCAAAATGGAAGGCATAGTTGAAATGCATGCTACCATGTCAAATTAATGGCCAAATCTAGCAGAGCTTCAACCTGGCGAATGGCTCTTTGCTTCTCCTGCTGCTTCAACAGACCACCAACTGACTCAGGGTCGAGGTGTTGGATGTTCTCTGCTTCATCATATTCAGATCGAACCTCTTGCAGCAAAGCATCGACTTCTCTCACAAAATCCACCCTCAAAAGAATGTCATCTGCTTCAAAGGATGGTCTCATTGGGCCATGATGCTAGAGAATAAAGAAAAGTGAATCATAATTACAAACAACATCAAGAAATGCAAGATAAGTTTCTAATGATCAGCCAAGATTTATAGGAAATATAGCATATGTTTGTACTCCATCATCTTTGCCCGGTAATAATGTGAATGGTATTGGATGTCCAATACCTTGCGTGGTAAATAAACTTGGTCCAAATTTCTCAAAACAACGAAACGAACAAAATGATGCCTCGAGTCTTTTTGAAAGAGGATCGCAAATATTAGCTGGCTTAAATTGCTAAAGACTCTAGCATTGATCTGTACTGCAGGCGCAATAAATATTTGTCCCCTTCAATACTAAATATCCAAGTAAATGAAAGCTACCTTATCAATGTCAAATCCAGGAGGAACAAGAATGCTAAATGGATCCTCTCGTGGGAAAGTCCGAGACATACTCTTCTTACACTCTTTAAGCCACACATCATTATCAAACCCATCATGTAGATTCAAGAGATCATTGAGTAATCTCATGGCAGGAGTCGCCTTCCGTTTCAAAATCTCAGTCTGAAACAAGAGAACAACTTGGATGAATGTGATTTGAAAAAAGGATGCCGTTGCATCATATATAGCTATGATTTGGATACATGTGTCGCATGTGAATAATATAGTTTATAAATATCACGAATTGCTTGTATGTAACATATATTATTTTCATTGTCAAAAAGAAAAACCTATATTATTTTTCAAATAAATGGTATTTCGTTATGCTTTGCTACAAAATCTAAGCTTCCAGCTCTTGGTTTAATTATTTTCTGTATTTAAAAATTATATAAATAATTTAAAAATGAGTTACCCAATATTAAGTAGTTAACTGGAAAAGATGACAAAAACTGGTGACGGATATTGAAATTCTTGATAAGCCCATGGAACTATATCTACATATCATATGTGATGTTCAGGTAAATTTAGAAAGAACTTCGTGTGATAAACGGTTCTCTAGTTACCTCAACCAGTACAATACAGTAGAGCCTAAGTGAAGGAAGATCACGACATACAAAAACAGAATCATTATGTTGCATACCTCTTTTAAAGACTGATAACAGTTGAACAAATATGATATCAAATCATGCGTACCTCAACTCGCCTGTACAGGAGATCAAGACTTCGAATTGCATCTTTCTCATCCTGAGAAGAGTTTATTGCAAAACAAAAAATCACATTAGGCACGTAAGGAAAACTAAAACATCAGGAGTTAGGAATTAAGAAGAGGTTAAACTCTCAAGTCTCAAGTGGCGGAGCCAAGATGCAGTGGCCCATTTTGTTTATTTAACTTGTATTAATTTTAGGATAATTTGAGATTAGCCCGGGTGACTTAATTTTAAAAAGTAATGAAGCCCAGAGTTTAGAACCCTTGCCAAGGTAGGTTAGCAATCCTGGTTATGACATCAGTCTCAACGGTACATACACTCAAATAATATCAAATGTAATTAAACCAATGACAACAACTCAAGCTTCCTTCTAATAAAGTCATAAAATATCAATCGGAATACTTGGTACATTTAATTCTAAATCAACCGTGTTAATCCACCAAAGCGAATTTGCAACCATTCGACCGTGTATACTAAACATCAACATAAGCCTATAACTACACTTTGAAACATGTGATACCTAGAGGCACCGGATGTCATAATTAACGCAGGTGGTATCAAAACAATATATTGGAACCATCAATATATGGAATGATAGCTTACATCACGTCGAGCGAGATCCAGCCGGTTCCATATGACCAGCAGGACAAGTTCATTGAGTTCACCTTTCTCAGCAGCTTCCTCAATTTTCTGTAGTGAATTGTAAACATAGTAACAGTCTAATATAACATGAACATACAATAAGGTACATATCAACAAACATTTGAATTTATTCGAATCAAACGGCAGAAGAAAGCACTTGCAAGTCCTTCACATCTATATTTAATTTTTGTAACACTGAAGGCCAAACTCCACAATTTTATGCGCACATTCAGCTCTTACAAGTGATATTGTAGTTCATACATAATCACTCATCAACTGAAATTCCATGGAATGAGTTCCATATGATGAATGTTGACCATTACTTGTTATTGGATTAAAGAAGCTCCGATTGTACAAGAATAAATGATAAGAACCCACAAAGAATACATTTATTGCTACGTAAATAAGTACCTCTTCGACCTCTTCAGCTGATCTTATGAAGCTGGAAACTAATTTCTTAGCTTTTTGCCGGTCCGCTAACGGATAATCCTGCAACCGCAAACCTATTTCACGGTACTCATCCTCAATTCTTTCCTCTTCTTCAATTTCCTCCTGCTGCCTCCGGCGCAATTCCTTGGTCTTCTCCCTCTGTCTGGCTTGCCATTCCTATCCTGAAAAAAAGTTAGCAGCAGCTCTGAAAGATACAAATCAAAATCTTTCATATTCCTTTTCGTTAGTCAATTAAGAATCAAACATTATCTTGATGAGAAAAATAATTCCAATAACCTTTTTAACCAAACCTCAGTTAACCGAAGCACAATAGCTGATCGAATAAATCCAACAACCAAACGATAAAATCACAAAAATAAACAAAACCGACCAAAATCACAAGAAACGACGCACCAATTTCAAGCAATAACATATACATACATCATCATAGTACTCTTTTGGAAGCCCATACAAGTCTTGCTCTTCTATCTTCTTGCATCTATGCGGAGCTATCAGTTGCATAAGAAAGCAAGAACAAAGCAAAACATAAATTAAAAAATGAATCTTGATTAGGCTAGAACTGAAAATTACAATATACTAAATTCCAAACTAACATGAACCAAGAGGAAACCTCCTCCTATGAACTTGTGGGGATGAAAGAGCTTTAGGAAATAGTGAAGATTTAGAGAGTGGAAGCGGCGGCGGGAGAAGCGCTAAACGAGCTACCTGCTCCATTTTTCTTCCCCAGTTTACTATCTTAATCTGATTAGCTTACTACGTATCTTTCATAGATTTTTTACCGAAAACATATTGATTTTTGCAAGCACTTTTGTTGGCGGGCCACGGTAAGGACCCGCCCGGTCGAGTTTGGTTGGAAAATTCCGACTCGGGCCCATAACTGTTTTACATTTCGGGGCCGGGTCTTTGACATGGCGAGTCCGGGCCGATTCGAGTCCGACTGAAAAACGAATTTTATTTTTAAAAAAATTATTAAATCAAAAACTACTAAAAAATGATTTTTTTTTTAAACAATTTAAAACAGTCAGACCCGTCGGTCTGCGTCAGACCCGACGGGTCGACGGATTATCATTTAAAAAAACGTAACCGACCCATGTATATATGGGTTCAGTCCGATTTCCGGGTCAAACACATTTATCCGATTAACATACCCGTTGAAAACGGTCGGTTCCGATTTGGGTCACAAAGTAGACCCCGCTACCAAGCCAACATTTTTATTGGAGGTCTTCTAAAAAAAGATCTCAAATATATGTTTTGACAGCCACCACTCCATTTTACAAATATTCACACAAGAAGTATGCAAGATTGAACTTCTGAGCACCCCTTCCAACAAATGCTGCAATGTGAACCTTTTATTCAGCAAGCCAACTTCTCTATTCTAACCGTGGGAGTTTCCGCCTTATAATGCAGCCCTTTGTCGTGAGTCCGAACACCAACATTTGTAATCCGACTTGGCGATATCAAACAGTTCATCGGCTGCCATTAACAACCGCCAATGCCCCAAGTCAGCTAAAATTCTCTCTTTGAAATGGGAATTCAATTTTGAGATAGAGCACAAATCTTTTGTGATATCTGGAGTTGCATCCTCAATCACAATATCCCTACGTCATTTGTCCTGTTATGAATGTGATCAAGCAATCTAAAAATATATCAGAGGCCTAAAAAATGCTAAATTAAGCAATGCTATTGTGCGGCGAACAAGCATTAAGTGGCAAGCAAAAAGCATGAAAGGACGTTAAGCAGCATTCTAGCATATCCCTGTGGTTTGTTACCTTTCTTGCAGACGTCGGTACAGATGACATCTACTGGAATGGAGAAAAAAAAAATATTGACAGCTCAACTAGAAGCCTAAGAGTATAAAAAACAATGATAGCCTGCCCAAGATATGTCTTGGGTGGTACTTGAGCGAATAGCTCACAAGATTCGTCTTCATCGAAGGTCAGTATGTTCCTGTACCCCGGAAAGTTAAGAAGCACGAAAAAGATTAAACACAGGTACAGTTTAATACATCTCAGAAGGCATGACTTGGATTTGGATTACAGAATGGCCTGGTAGGTATAACTTGTATTCACTTCCCAAAAGTTGTCACTGTTTTTTTTATCAGACACCTTCTTCTAACAGGCTATACAGCAGGATCAAAGCGAGCAATAGCAGAGCAACATATAGTCAGGATCCTTTAAAAAACACGCCTTCAAATTCTTTTCAAACTTCATTTCCTATGGTTTGGAGGACAGTGGTTGACTTAGGATTTGAAGGTGTTTGCAGAATTTTACTGTCATCTACTATAGCAGATTTGTTCCTCAGCTTAGAACTTATGCTTGAATATCATACTTGTGGGAAGAATCAACTAGATAGTGTTTATGAATAAGGTGATGCAACTTTGAAAAGACCATGGGATGACTTCACCTCAGTAGATGATAGGGATAATTCATTTGCAAACAATCTACATCATGCCGACGACTACGCCCCACAAGAACTCACAGAATCATCAATCCCGTAGGTATCCGTTTACGTATAAAATGCACTGGATGCAGATACCTATAGATAATGACTCAAATTTGAGGTACCGCGTAAGTGTGGAAAATTAGCTTCTCATCCTCATCAACAACGGATACCCTTGCACAGAGATCTAGAGATCCATCACTTCCACCTCCAACCATTTCACAATCTACGGCGACTGTCGCAGTATGAATAACATTTTCAACGTTAGCCAGAGGATCATGAATTTGGTAAATGTTCCTTGAATAACAATTATGCAGAGTTTAAAATGCATATGCAGTTAACAAAATGAGACCAGTTTTTGGCAGCTATTAGATTCCATCAGGAACCAAGCGTCCTATGACCTTCAGAGATATTTCCCATTTTCTTAACGGATCCTCTTTTCAAATCACCTTCTCACACCAATTGAAACTCCGAACACTTCATACTAGGAACTTCAACTGCGGAAAAAAGGAGAGTATTGCCGTAGATATTCTAGTTAGTTGCCAATCATCATGGTACTATATTCTTGTCAATCACTCACAAGGCAAGCAGGGTTAGGTAGGCAACATACCTCCTGGTGTTCATTTGGCTGTCGAAAATTATCGCACAGAGCTTGCCACCTCTTTCAGAAAAACGTTTTCGAACAGTTTTCTTTAGCTTGTGGACCTAGATCTTTTAACAACATAAATGAAAAACAACCATCATAATCAACATTTGAGACATTTTCTTCCAATTGAAATAACACCTTATTACCCCCGGCGATTCAAAAGATTTGCAGTGCTTTTGACAGGCGCCATATTTCGACTGGTCGCCGGAGTGAGAAGAGATTTTCATATACACAATAAGATTCTCCTTCTCTCTTGTACTATGTGAAATATGCTGCGCACTTATGCCTGAGCTGGACTTAAACCACATCATGGTCCAATAGTTGAAAATTATGGTATAAAGAAGAATTAACATTATCGCAGAAGAAATTTTCACTATCTTAAGTTGATCAAAGCACATTTTTGTTGTGGAATAAAAAGTGAGACTCTTTCGACTTTCGAGACATAACACGAAAAATATTATAGTTTAATATGGACGAGAAATTGTCGAAATGGAACGTACAACATAATCACGGATAACACACTGCACATTATATTCTCCCTGCATCTTAGCATCAGAGAGCCAGATAAAGATTACAATACAGAAATTTCACCTCCACAGTTTTTTATTTTCTGTAATATTCATCACAATCATATCATGATATCAGTGAGCAGCAACAGATAAACCCTATACAAGCAATGATAAATTATGTGACTTACGTCCGAAATTAAGCACACGTTGTAAAACAAGCACTCCAGGTGAGTTCCTACTACGGAAGAAGCCTTTCCAATTTCTCATTTTAATTAAGGCCAATGCCCAAAGCAGGGTCAATTTTCCAGGTCCAAATAGCATCACCTTCAAAGATGTGACACTCAAACTTCTCATCTTACACGAGTCCTTTCAACTTGTTTCAAATAGGTTTCAATTTCCTCAAATTGCATTCCTGCAATAAAGAAAGAGAATAATGGTGTTCCAGAATTTGATATCTTCCAGAACACAGACGCAATTTATGTGTACTCATCGGTACCTAAACGATTTAATCGAATGACCACCGGAATGAACACAATTGAAGAATCTAACTCTATCTGCCACTGGCCTACTGAAGATGTGTGCAATACAAACAATGATCCGGGTGATCTACATTCGATTATAGCCTCCGCCGCCATCATTCATGACAGCAAACACTAGTTTGGGTCAAGTAGATGGATCTCTCGCATCCATTATCCACTCCATGATTACTCTCTATGTCACAAACCCATCGAGTCACGCATACAACAATCCACAAGCATATATACTCACTTCCCCACAAGTTCCTCTATCAGTTGAGGCCGTCTACTAGCAAATGACCTTAAAGACTAGCTTTAGATCTTAATCTTGTCTACATTAAGAGTCGAATATTCTCAATACCAAACCATCCAAAAGAAAATCTTTATGTGACAAATTTTATAGTGACGTAAAATTCACATCCCGGCACAACCCTACAATATATGGATTGCCTACGAGCAATAGAACACTACATTCAGCTCAGGCCACTCTTACTATCGAGAAACAGATTGTCCGAGTAAAGTTAAAGAAACGACGGTTAAACTTTTTTGTTGTCACTAAGAGATTTTTTGTTTTGTTTTGTTTTTTTGACAAGACTGGGGACTTGAAAAATGGTTGAAGATATCCATTGTTTGTTGACAGGTAGACAGGCCCAGGGGTTTTCTTCTTTTCAGCCTTTTCATTTTATTTGATCTTTCTTTACTTCCTTTTTTTTTTCTTTTTGGGATAATGATGTGTATAAAATAGAAATTGGGTTTTGGTTTGGTGTTCAAGTTTAAACAGCAAAACACACGTTCTCGGTTCGGTTTCTCTGGATATTACATTTGTAAACGACGCGGCTTCGGTTGAAAATCGAACCAAAATGTTCAGTTTTCTGCCACGATTTTTATCGATTTCTTAGAACAAGATTTATCGATTTCTAAATTCTCGATTTTACATGCATCATAATAATTTCTGCGGGTACCGACATTTGATCAACAGCATTTAGCCAAAACCAGGCTTGCAAAAATGGCCGCGAGTGAAGAACTCAACCTCAGTAACCATATTATCAGATTCCTCAAGTCTATTGTACAAGAATTAGAAGATGATTTACTACAAGAGAAACATTCTAGAGAAGTTCTAAAACCAAGAAACTGGCCAAAAAAACACCTCCTTCAACGAAATTATCCCTATTAAGTGCCTTGATTACAATCATCACTGGAAACCACTGCATTTTAAACGAGGAGATACCTTCTTAGTGCCCACAAAATGGAAAGGTTTTGAAATTTTCACTAAAGAGACGTACATGTCCAAACTCATCATGTTAGAATAGAGTGGAGAGAATCTAGCCGCCTCGAGCCTCTCGTCTAGTGGCATCATGAAGCAATTCAACATCCACACCCTCAGGTGGCAATTGGACATACCTAACCACCGATCCTCTGATGAAGCAATTGCGTACAGAGAGCTGCAACAAAAAAAAAAAAAAAAGCATCAATCCATCATTCAACCTGGAAAATAAACAACAAAACAGGACTAACCACCACCAATGCCAAGAGCAGGCAAACATGCATGCCCAATGATAAATGATGTTCTCATGCATCCCGGTTCTCTCAATCTGTCCCACTTGTAGGCCCTAATACTAACTACTAATTTGATGGTTTTGGTTCAAGAAAATAGCACTAGAAGAATGTATTTAGTCTTATGACCTTGGAAATACAAACAAGAACAAGAGAAAAAAAACCACCCACAAGTACCTTATTTGAAAGTAACTATGTAATGAAAATACATTTAACGTATTTCTTCACTCATCATCCATGCTTCAATCCACATGAGTCTTTGAATGCATTATAAATATTAAGATACATCATGTTGATGAATCATATTCATGACCACATATATAGAGTAGAGTGATGGTTCGCACTAGCACATGCAAAAATATCCTGAATTGCTAATACACATTGCAAAGCTTACAAATTGATTGAAGCTGCTTTCAAATGTTATCAAAAATTAGATGACCAGCAATAAAAAAGATCCCCAGACCAAGTGACACAGAAAAATCATAAAAAGGATAAAGCAAATTGATTGCTCTCCAATTTATGATGAAAACAAAAAGGATATACCTAAAAATAGCCAACGACACACAACCCTCAACCTGAGTTACGTGTAAGACTTGAAATTATTGCGAAAACTGCAACACCAAAAATACACTAAACTTATGATCTGGATAGAACCCTCGTCAAGTTCTAGGTTGCATACATTTCCAGAAGGAGGTATTGGGCAGTATACTGACCCAAGAACGAAGGCTTCATCAAAATGCAAGTACAAGACAGAAGAAATCAAAATCCTAGCGCACAGTAAGACTTTGACATGAAGCACCCCATAACCGTAAAAAAAAAATCACATAAAGAAATTACAAGCTAAACTGTTGCACGACATAAATTCAAAAAAAAATGTACCTCCTTCACAAAATTAAGGAATAGTTTCACTTTGTGGAACAACACAAAAGGGATCAGTAAACTAAAAAATCAGACATATGGAACAACATCAGGGTAGATAAACTAAACCCTAAAACCCAAAATTAACGAATTGATAGGGAGGAAAGAGAGATACCATGTGAGGGTACTTGTCTTGATCAACAACCCTGGTGTTTTCAAGCTTAATATTCAAATACTGATCCACCGAGTGTAGGGTCCCTCTGATCGCTAAATCATTCTTCAATTCGACCGTCACTTCTCTCCCAACCAATTCCTTGAAGTATGAGAAGAACAACTGCAAATTGAAGAACAAGATGAAAATCTAGTCTAAAGTAAAAATCTAACAGAGAATTACTCAAAGCATACCATTTTCCGCGAGCTGAGTTACAAGAGCAGGCGCTCGCGCTCTCTGTTGAGTGTTGATGGTATAAGTATAAAAAAAGCGGCCTTCGTATTTCAAAATATGAATTTTTGTAAATAAAATACAATCCAAATAGTTTTATACTCATGGGTGTCAAATTTGGACCCGATAACCCAACCCGAACCCACCCGAAAAAAATCAGGTTCAGGTTGAGCCATTTCGGGTTGGTTCGGTTTCGGGTTGAGCTATTTCGGGTTGGTTCGGGTTCGGGTTGGGTTTGGTTGGGAGTTTTTTTAAAAAAATTTATTCAACCCGACCCGAACCCACCCGATCAACCCAAATTAACACTAAATACACTTCAACCCGATAACCCAACCCGAACCCATCTGAAAAAAATCAGTTTCGGGTTGAGCCATTTCGGGTTGATTCGGGTTCGGGTTTGGATTTTTTTTTTACTTTTTACCCCAACCTGACCCGAACCCACCCGACCCACCCGAATTGACACCCCTATTTATACTTATATTATTTTACTGTGTACATAGCACATGTATATAAACATAAACAATTTATATTATTAAAAGTTTTGTTAAAATTTGAATATAAAATATTTTTTAAAAACTTTAAATTTATATTAAAATAATGAGATAGTAGATAGCCTGAGATGAATATTATTCAAAGATAAACATCAACACAAACAAGACCTTTTTTTTTTATTGCGAGACTCAAAGTCTTCATTTATTTTAAAATGTGACAGAAAACTCGGTAAAGAGAACACTATTTTTACAAGTCTTTATGTAAAACAAAAAAAAAAAGAACAAAAAGCCTTTTTTGTGTTTAAAGAAAACACATTCTTAGGAAACATAAAGATTTGCTATTTCTTTCACAATTCCAGTCTTTTTTTTTTTTCTCCTAATCCCAAAATTTGGTTCCGTTTCTGCTTAATTAAATCAAATCTATAAAGTAATTCTGGCCGATTTCACACTTATTTATTACACACGTTACCTAAAAATTTCAACTTCGAAGTTTAATATTTAAACACTATCTGCTGCTGATTTGTTCACATTTGTAAACAATCTATAGCTTTAGTTACCTTTCTAAAAATGTATTATTTAACAATCACTGCATAAGAATTTTTGACTGTGGTAATAATATAAAGCCAGTGGATCGAAAAATCACAACATAAAGAACATGATAAATTACTTTATCAATATCATCAGAGAACAGACCCCTTCCCTCAAAGCATTATCATACCCTCATAATTAAGGGAATCAATCATACAGATACAATTGACAACATAGTCCAAGTTTCCTGTTCCGTCGTTTGTAGGAATAAAGACAACCCAGAAATATTACATTTACAACTGGACGTACATCGCAGCTGGAAAAATGTTAAGACTCTATGCTACTCTCTTTCTCGGCTATTAAAGTACCAGTCACAAGAAGGTTACAGTCTCTGCTTCACACGTCGACCATTCACATCACTTCCGTCGAGCATAGCTTCGGTGCCCAGCTTTCCAGCTGCAATAGAGTGCTCGTTGATCTTTGCAACATATTCTAATAGTTCGGTCAGGACATGAGGGCAACTTTCTTTCAAGTAGTCAAAACCATCAGTCTGCATAACAGCTGCAGAATGAATCCCAACTAGTCAGAACAATTTCCACATATGTGAAAAATGCTATCTGATTTTAACAGAACTCTTATAAACAGATCGATACACGCACAATTATATCACTGAAAAATTCAGACCAACGGAAACTAATACTTGACAAACCCAAAGGATAAACATACATGCAACAAACCCACAAGTGGACTCGACCTTCAAACAACTCCACCATTATATGAATGACAAGGCTGATAATGCAGGATGTATAAGGTACCCATCATAACTATTCTCAAGATACATCAAAACTAGTATAATGATAGTAGTATAGCACCAAAAATCGAGTTTTGACGCAGAAATCGAGGTGAATGACAACCAGGTAGCAAGTAGAAAGCATCCATTTATGTATATATCAGTTAGGACTCTTGGGATCCTCATAAAATGAACTAAGAACTAGAGCTAGAGTGAACACAACAATTACCTCTAAGATTTTCAGGTAAAGCAACAAATTTTAGGCAAACAGATTTCAACTGGAAACAATGGTGCTGTTCAGCCAATGCTAGAGTTGTAGCCACGGTATGAATAGCGACATCCGCACATAGGTTAGACTCACAGAGCAACCTGAGCCTATCTAAGCCGTACCGATCGGCAGCTGCTAGCAGATGCTGCGACATCAAGGTTGAAGCCCATTTTGGATTCAAACCAGTAAGCTCTTCAAGGTCAGGCAAGGCATCAAAGTACATAAAATGAAGTAGAGCCTGCTAAAAAAAAAAAATATAAATCAGGGACACAGTACCGAGACAATCACTTGGAACAATCAAAAGCAAATTCTTCACAGTGAACTTGTAAGAAAGACACAAATATAGGATCACCTGCCAATCTGAACTAATTTCAAAAGGCTGGCAATAAGTCCAACTTGAAAAAAAAAAGTCAGATGATGGTGGATAGAGTGGGACTTGTGCCAGGTGCTGCATATCGGACATCTTCAGAACACAAACTAACAAGTTAAAAGGGACAATGGACACAAACGGATTGAAAATGATTAAGCCAAAATTTGGATGTAAAGGCATAAAATATGATTGTGAAGAATGCCAAATTAAAGCTCCAGAGATGAAATTAAAAGGCGAGGAAACTGTCTTGATGTCAAAATCATGTGATAGACAACGATGGTTGAAAACAAAATCCCAGCAGTCATAGGGAAGGAGACACAACTGATTCAGCTAAAGAGAACACTAAATATAGTTTTCAGTTTAAAAAAAAAGAATGCAGTTAGAATGTAAACAAGCTCCAGATGTAGGCGCAAATAACATTTACAATCTAAAGCCACCCCAAAAACATATATTTACATTTCCAAACAAAAGGTGGCTGAAACCATGATACATGTTTGAAAATAGACAATACCACTATACCCATGAAAATACTATACCAATGATAGAGAAGTAATAAAAAAAATCAGATAATGATGCAAACAATTGTGACTACTGTTTGGGAGGAAAATGAACTAGAACACGACCTTAAAGACAGGTGCTTCCATGTCCTCAATTTTTATGAATTGTGCGCTTTGATCCTTCATCGGGCCATATAATTGAGCTCTAAATACGGGTGAACGAGCAGCAAGTACCAGCTTGTGAGCAGCAAAGGTTTCTCCATCAATCTCAAAAACTACATCAGTTCCTTTTCCACTCTCCAGAAGCTGCCCGAAATGCTGACCAATGTCTGATGGTGGTAATGGTATAGTGTAGATCTTAGGTCCCTCTGTATGGGATCTGACAACCCCAACACAACAATGAACTTGTAGGCAATCATCCTTCAGATAGTCCGATGCTTCCAGAAGTGTCCTTTTATAAAAACGCTTGTAACCCCTGCAACCAAAATACACTGGTTGTAAAGATCACTTTACTTTAGAGAGAAACTTACAAAATGAACCGGATAACACAAGCAGATAATAGATATATTAGAAAACTAATATCAGTCGGAGAAATGAAGCTTTTACAAAGCATAATGAAGGTACATATTAGGTAGCCATGTCAAAATAGCATCATGATCGGCCCAAAAATATCCTCACAACTTAATAGCCTCTAAGTCAAAAATATAACACACTTGATAAGAAATTATATGCAGATAGCCGATGGATGCATCATGGCCATCATACATTCAGCCAAAGTTGCATCGGTACGAATATTACACAAACATCATTTAGATGGTTTCAAGGTACAGTACGCGTAAAACAATCAAAATCTTCCAGAGAATAGAAAAGAAAAGTAAGAAACCTCAAAAAGAAGCAGACGACAAGGCTTACTGAATAACAATCATTTAGTCAGACTGCACATTAACTTCATTCTCAATTCTTCTACATGAAACAAAAATGGTTAAAAAAGTAAGATAATAGTATTCAAATACAATGAAAAATCCATCGTCACAAGCTGAGCTAGGGAGATAATCCAAAAACCCAGATAAATATCGAACAAAACCCATGAAGAAACCAAAACTCACCACATGCTGCCACGATACTTCAGCGTGTACGGTCCACTCTCCAACGCCCTACCAAAATGGCTATGAACTTTGTGCCTCTCCCTCCCACTCTGATCTAACAGCGTCAACTCAAAAAGCGCCCTCACATCCGCGCCTTCGCTAGCAAGTGCGATAAAAAGGGAAACATACGTCGCGTTATCCTCAACGCTCTTCCCATCTGGATAGAAATAGATCGCCCACGAGTACCCACCGACAATAAATGTCTCTGACGCTATGTACTTCCCGATCCCGATCCCTTTGGACAGAGAATACCCCGTAATCTTAAAATCGTGTGAGCCATTTACCGTCTCGGTAATCGACGTGGATGTCGTCACCGAAGGCTCCGTCGCCGGCGCCTTAGAAGCTGATGGTTTCGCCGTCTCCTTGCAAACCCTTCCCATTACCACGACCAATACCGATACAAAAAACTGCCACTGGATATCTGAAATTCAGGCTATAACCACACGATTAACTATGTAACCGTCAAAATAATGATAATAACGAACGACAAAAGCGGCAAATTGAGAAGTAAGGGTTTCAGATCTGGAAGAATTTGAGTGGGAGTGGACTCAATATATGGATTAGGGTTCTCATAAGTCGAGGAAATCTAGGATTTTCGTTGGCCTAAAAATGAACCTGGATTTCTAGGGCTTCATAAAGACGATGAATAAATCGGATATTTCCCCTAATTTGAGAGAGAGGAGAGAGCACTTTCTCCTCGGAAAATTAAATGGTGAAACAAAGGAAGAAAAATGTTAGTAGACAAGCAAGAGAAGGGTATTTATAGATGCCGTGTAACATGACCCACGCGCGCGTTTAATCAGTGTTTCGTTTGTGTATTATATATTCATCTTTCGCAAATCTGAAGAGTCAACTTAGAAACTAACAAAACACAGTTTGAGGTAGCCAAGAACCAGTAGAAAACATTTTGACACTCAAGACAATGATCACTAAGAAGTGTTTGAATGTCAAAATGAGAGCATAATATATGGTCTTACTAGATGAAAATGAAACGGGTCTCACCCGTGAAAAAATTGATCCAAACATTCCCGTCAAACTTAAGTTGTCCCTATCTACGTGAGAAAGTTTAAGGTAACCAAGATCCAGTAGAAAACATTTTGACAATCAAGACAATGATCACTGATAAGTGTTTGAATGTCAAAATGAGAGCATAATATTGGTCTATTAGATGAAAATGAAATGGGTCTCGCCCGTGCAAAAATTGACCCAAACATTCTCGTCAAACATAAGTTATCCTATCTACATGAGACGTGTAGATCTCGGTAAGTAAAACCAAAATTGTTTTCTAAAAAATAATCATATCATATCATTTTAATCATTTGGGCACAAACAAAATAAATGTGCCCTAAATTACAATGCATAAGACCATTATAAAAATCAATTTGGTCATTTCAAAAAATGTCTAAATTTACTTTTAGCATTAAGTACACATAAATTGTATGATTGAATAATGCCGGAGTGGCTGTGGTGGGATTATTGGAGGTTTTAAGGTTTGTCTTCCTGCTGGGGCTTTTTTCTTATCTACTTTAGCTTTTTTTTTATACCAGGAATGTGTCCATGCCTTGCAAGTGGGTGACTAATGGTTGAAACATAGTTACAAAAAAAATTAAAATGGTGTTGAATGAAGGGGAGTTGGAATTGGAAAGAGCTACCTAAAAGGTCCAACGGAAGGCTTTCATTGAGTGTGAGATACCAATTCACTTGTGTATGATATTCAAACTTAATTGTGTTTCTCATGATTGGAAAAGGCTATCTAATAGGACTCTAAAGAAGGCATTGTCAATATAGGAGCTACCAATGCATGATCATAAAATCCAAAATCAGGATAGGGATGAGTGAATTGTTATGTACGAGGTCTCGCTCGAAATTCTGTTTGATCCATTCATTTGTGGAGGATATTAATGTTAGAGTAGGTGCTCAACTAGTTAAATAGTGGTAGTGGGCTTTTTGACTCTTATTGTAAAAGAGTTTTTAGTCATTTATATGGTTTACATTTTATCATGGTATTCTAAATTCAACCATTGAAGGACCATATCCGTTTTTTGGACTGGTCGGAGCCGAGCACGAAGTCACGTAAGGTAATAAACTAAACACACTATGAATGTGATTCTTTATTATATTACCTATTTTGATTATGTATGAGCGTTTCCGAGTGTCGTGACCTGTTTCACGGCGTAACAAAAATTTTAAAATTTATCCGGATATGACGTACACCAACGATTCAAAGAGAATTATGTTTCTCTTGATTATTTATCTATGACTCTGATCTTGATTCTTATCTAAGTCTCCGTGCTCTCAGATTTTACACTATCGGGCCCTGATGTCTTGTACTCTTCAATTTGTGAAACAAATGTGACTTATTTCTTGGACGCATTCGTTTCCGGATAACCTCTGATTTTTGAACTGAATATTTTTGGCTCGTTTTATTTATTTTTTTTCCAGAATTTGTGATCCTTTCTCTTTGTTGATGGTTACTTCCAGGGATTCTCTTTTTACCTCTCACACTTGAATCTTCTTGAGAAAAATTTGCAGGTACTGTTTTGATGGAGCAATGACAAGGTACAAGACGCCCATCTACTCGTCACCTTGGGCCACAAGCTTCACACAAATCGGTGAAGAGCAAAGGCGATTCCTCTAGGAAGGAACAACACATAACAAAATGGAGTGTCCATGGTTCAATGATTGTGGGTACTGAGAAAGGAAAACAAGGTGTATTACTCACCCTAGACTACGTCCTCTGTCCCACTCCCATCTCTGTTGTTTCATCCGATGCACCATTGTTTATCGAATGGCAACCTGAATCGGAGACTGTGTCTGACAGTCTGAGTCCTCATTTGGGAGACAAGAGCAACACCCCCAATCTCAGGCTAAGACAATGGGAGTTCACCGTCCACAGACCCTCACGACATGCAATTCGAACTCTCTGGTTCAGGTTTGCACTCTTTCACTATTAATGATGAGTTTGACTATAAATAGAGCTCCTCTGTTTACTGTCAAGACATTCGTCTTAATTCTAATATATATATATATATATATATATATTAAAATAGATATTGTGGGGTATCTTGTGTGAGCATCTGTGTGGACATTGATGATGTGACACTTTCTGATGATGTGACCCACACAGGTGCTCACACAAGATGCTCATAATATCAGTCTTATATATGAAAACAAAGACAGTTTTTTTTTCAGATTGTTTCATGTGCAATTAAAATTAACAAAAGTCAAGGACAATCATTATTACGTGTTCAACTTTTTCTTTAAGAAACCCGTTTTCAGTCAGTCTTAGTTTTGAGAGTACTATGACCCGACACCCATGATCTAATTTTCGTTGATACGAGATCTAAAAACATATCTCTCCATGATCCTGATATTAAGTACGCTAAGGTTCGGGGCTCTCTATTGATAACGATGCATGTACTTTTCCAGGATATGTTTGACATTCCCATTTTTTCATTCTGATTCTTGATAGGAGTGAAAAAAAAGTAAAGATACAATCATGACCAATATACGTTGCTATGTATAGAGTTACAAATCCTAAATGTCTCAAAATTCTGATATATATAGATGATAACCGGGAATACTCAACAACAAATATTATATTTAAATAAGATTTTTTATAATTTATATGAATAAATATTCGCATCTTTACATTAGTTTGTATATACTTAGACAAAATTTTTATATTATTTAATTTCTACTCATTGATGTCTCGTGCATCACATGGGTGTAGAGCTAGTTACAATAAACGGATGATAGTTGCTCGTTATAATCCCTAGTCTACGAAATTAAAGATAGAAATATGAGATAACCAAGAATTAGTACAAGTTAATTTAAACGAATCATGAAGCTAATTTAAGTATTAAAATTCATATTATCTTATTCAATATGATTAGTGATAGGGGTGTCAATTCGGATGGGTCGGGTTGGGTAAAAATTTTAAACAAAATTCCGAACCCGAACTCGAACCCGAACCAACCCGAAATTATCAACCCGAACCTGATTTTTTTCGGGTGGTTCGGGTCGGGTTGTCGGGTTGAGTTGCATTTTAGTGTTAATTTGGATGAATCAGGTGGGTTCGGATCAGGTTGGGTAAAAATTTTAAAAAAAATTCTGAACCCGAACTCGAACCAACCCGAAATGTCTCAATCCGAACTTGATTTTTTTTGGGTGGATTCGGGTCGAGTTTTCGGGTCGGGTCATAATGACGTCCTAATGAGAGATTCATAAAATCGTGGATATTTTGTAGAAACCACTTTTATACGATAGGTACATTAAATGAATCTCTCTTTTCTAATTTTTTTTATTTTCAGTTAAATAAGAATAACTAACAAAATATATGAACCATACTAATAATTGCGCATGCCCCAATCATTCTTCTTCCTCTGCTCGTTTTCCTAAAGCAATTTTCGCACACCCCCGTAATCCACCCACATAATCACTCTTATTCTTCCCCTTTTTGTAAAATCGATCTTCACAAGAAATTTTTAATGGATTTCTATCGTTGAATTCAGATTTTGATTGGGTTTTTATAGAAACCTCATCTTTAATTTAAAAAATTCGATTGCGCTTCCATTTTCAATTCAGATTTTGTTCTCTTTATTTCTACGATATACCAGAGAGATTGCTGTCTAGGCTTCCGTTTTTTCGATCAATTTGGGATTTTTCAGGATGAAGATTCACCCAGTTCCCCGGCAGCGGAACGCCACCCTGCGATACGACGTCGAGTCCTTTCTTGCTCAGGCGAACAGCTGTCGGCAGAAGAAGCTGCGGCGGTTGCCCCACATCTTCGAGAAGGTTCTGGAGCTTCCTTTCCACGCGGACGCGGATGTTTCAATCCAAGAAACCCCTCACTCCCTCAGATTCGCCGCCGTGACAGACGATATCACGGGAGACGTGAGGGCGGATGCTATCGAGATCTATCCTGGGGTCACAAAGATCCTGATCAGGGGTAACGGCGTAGTCGACTTTCCGGGATCGGAGTTCGAGCTCGATTTGTGGAGGTTTCGGCTGCCCGATTCGACGAGGCCGGAGCTTGCTTCCGCCGGCTACTACGACGGAGAACTGGTGGTGACGGTGCCGAAAGGGACGGCGGAGGACGACGATGGGGATATTGGAGCTGGAAGGCTGGTTCTTGTACAGTAATATATTACCTTTTTCTGTAGGATTTAGCCTGCGTATGAGATTTGCTCAATTATGTTTTCAAAGTGGAAAACACCCAGAGTTATCTGCAAAAGCATATAATTTGTCTCTCCATTGTTATGATTATCCTTGCTTCTTTACAGGTTTTTGAATGGATTTTTGAAGCTTCTTTAGTAGAATTACATCTATCGATCCAATTAGTTAATAAAATCTGTTCATAAGTTTGAAAAATTATACTCACTTGAAGGACAAGTTGTGCTCCAGATTGGAGTAAGTGTTTTTTTAACCCTCTTGCAGGATTCGGGTTGGAGGGTAAAATCTCATGTACTTTATGGATAATTGTTGGGTGATTTTCAAATGTTTAATATCATATCAGTTTGTGGCATGACTCTAAACATCGGGTATCTAGTTCCTGGTCCCTGGGGTATCTAGTTCCTAGAACAGTTAAGATAGGTGATTATTTAAATTTCTTTGTAAGGGAACATGGTTCTCAAAGAAGACAATTTCTGCGGTCAAAAGATAAGTGGTTTTTTTTTAGAATGAACGAGGAGTTTGGAACCATCGAGCCATGAACATGAGCGTTGTCCCAGCTTCCAAACTCTGGACCTTCGTCCTTGGTGTATTCGTTTCAAGCACTCCATGAAATGAACAAAACTTGTTAAATACCTGCTGAATGGCTGCATAACCTTTTATCATCTTATTATAACTGGCGATTTCGCAATCTTTGCTCTTGTCTACCTGCACTCTCGCATACTGTGGATGAATGATGTCTCGAATTGATGCTGATGAAATATATTGACAGGAAATGCTACATTAGTTGAAACTAAGCGTTGCATGATAGATTGTTCGATCATATATTACGTGTATTACAATATTTCATAAAGGAACAATGTGTTGAAATCTTAACACCCTTCTTTTCTCTTGAAGGGCGGCATCAAGTTACCGTGCAGTTATTGTGTTAATTCCCATGCCAATATACTTTTGAATGTTGCTTATGGGGCAAGTCTATAGTATTTTGGCTCAACTAATAGAGGCTTTGGCTAATTTAAACCATCGGTGTCCCAATTTACATGCACCTCATATCAGATTTGTACCAGCTCATGTATCACAACTTACATTCCTTTCACTGTGGTTATCATCGTGCAGATGAGAAAGAATTCTTTCATTGGTGTGATGGCTGAAATGACAAGGATACAGTATTTTTGGGGTTGACACGGCTTTGTCGATGCTATCTGTGTGGGTACTGCCCACAAATGCAAGTGGCCATTCAGCAACTGACATGTGGCGTAAAATAGTACAAATAAAAAATAAAAACTAAAACCAGCTGAAAAAAAAACGAAAAATCAAGCTGATGGTTTTTAGCAGCTAGCTGGTTTTTTTTTTTTAATTCTATTGTTTTCCGCCACATGTCAACTGCTGAATGACAACCTGTATTTGTGGACAGCAGCCACACAGGTAGCATGGACTAAACCAGTTGACACTGTCCGAAGGTGCAATTGTTAATTTGTCAGTGACCAATCTTTGCAAGAAATGATGCGACAGAGTACATGTTCTTTACGAAAACCGATAAAAAGAGAGGATACCGAGTTTTTGTATAGAGTGTTGCGGAATATAGGGGAAGCTTGCACTTTTTCTTAATCAACTCTGATTTTATGTCTCAATACTCCTCTTTTCCTTTAGATGAGACCAGACCCCTTGACCCTTTTTTCGGGCAGGTAGCCTTTCCATTACTTAAAGTAATTCGAAGTTGCAGTAATCGTGGTTATAATAAGTTGTTCCTCGTGGTTATAATAAGTTGCTCCTTATTACTCATGTTCTTGTTCTTTTCCAGTTAGGCTTCACTCGAGAATTTGGCAAGCAATTTGATTCAATTGACAAATCTCTGTCGACATCCAACTTTCCAATATTGTTTATATTGCATTCTTTCCAATGCAATTGCAAATTGCATGAAAAATGTATTGAAAGCAGGATGCAAAAGCCATCAAACTGATAAAGATTAAACTTCGTACATGCAAGATCTTCAGGAGTGCCAAAAACAAGCCAAAATTGTTCTTAAATGTGTAGTACCAGAAAAGAGATGAGGCTCATCGTTTCTTTGAGACACCAACAGTCTTTCCCCTACGCCCTGTAGTCTTGGTGTGCTGTCCCCGCACGCGAAGGCCCCAGTAGTGACGAAGCCCACGGTGATTCCTGAAAAATCAACCCCCAAAGATTCAATAAACACTACACATTAGAAGAGGTCAGCATATATGATGAGAGTTGTGTAAGTGTGTGACCTGATCTTCTTCAAACGCTCGAGATCATCCCTGAGTTTCATGTCAAGAGCATTTGAAGTGACTTGAGAAAACTTTCCATCCTTGTAATCCTTCTTCCTGTTCAGAAACCAGTCCGGAATCTTGAACTGGCGAGGGTTTGCAACAATTACCATCAAGTTATCAATCTCAGCAGCAGAAAGTTCACCAGCCCTGGTTAACATTAAACAACAGCATCAAAATATTTTCCATCAAATCTAAAACTGGCCGACAAAGTCATAGGTCCCAAAACCTTAAATATTCAAGAGGTACATCACAACCATATTTATAGTCAAACACCAAGATTTTCAATATTCAAAACAAATTTCAGATGTCATGATTTTGATCAGAATAAAGAAAGGTGCGAAACAAGAATCTACTATTTTTTTTTTTTTAGCAGTTGGAGACATAAAACATAAAATGGCACAACCAAGAATAACAGTTTAAAAACATGATATATTTACACACCACCGCTAGAGTTCCAAACAAGAACACAACTTTGCATGGTCACCCGAACCTCACCATGAAGGTAGTCAAATCCAGCTCCCCAAAAAATAATAACACCAAAAAAATAACCAATTCACAGAACGTTGGTCTAGCATTGATGTACAAAAACATTTAGGTTAATTTCTTCGACTACTTGGATCAAAAAAGTTATTTCAAGGTGATATAGAAATTTAGCACATTAAATCTGTACACACAACCTAATTTTATCTGTAAAAAAAAAAGCAAAGAAATTACAGTGAAAGGACCTCTTGTTCATATCGACATCTGCTTTCTTGCAGACAATATTGGCGAAACGGCGTCCGATACCCTTGATGGAGGTCAACGCGAACATGATTTTCTGCTTCCCATCAACGTTGGTGTTCTGCACACGCAGAATGTGCTGGAACTCCTCGTTTGATACGAGCGACTGTATTACACAAAAGCATGGAGTCTTTAATTCTCATAAAATCACAACAAAAAACATTTGATCGAAAAAAATTTCAAAAAATTGAAACAGACAGAGAGTATCAATGAAAACCATGGCTAGGTTGTCACGAACTGGTTCCGTGTATTTTCTGGATCTTCGCCGTTTCCAACTTGAAGCTCCCAGACTTTTGGCAGATGTTAGTATTGGAAAAATATACGCCCTAGCTGAAATGGGCCTACAACAACCCAAAGTTCCATAATGGGCCTAATGCTCACAACGGAGGATCAGCTATGTTAAAGTCCAAGTATCACATCGCACATAAAGCCCAATCAATTACAGATAAAGAGGTTAGTCTATTAATGAGCTAACATTATATAGGTTACAGACATCTTGATCCATGTAGTTTAAATCAAGAGATATGAATGAGCAGGCAGGAACCCGTGGAAAAAGATTTATATAACGAACTAAGTCCAAAACATACCTCATAATATTTCAGTGGGAAATATACTCCACACGAGAATCGAACCCGTGAAACCGAGGATATTACCCCCACGTCACCTCAATCTTACCAATCCGTCCGTGCCTGGGACAATTACAGCCTCTCTAATATACACACGGGCTGTGATGCAAAAGTAAAACACACGGGTACTGATTTTTATTTATGTTTTAAAATATAATATCATGTATTATTTTTTGGTAAACGATATCTATATGAACTAAACTCAATTTCAGAATTCAGACTTAAATTGAGTGCTCCTTGCAAGCGCTAGTACTTCTAAAATATTTGAAACAATGATCCAAAGTACGATTAAAAAAATCATTATTTTAAAATCAGATTTTCAAAAAATATTTTTATTTAGGAGATATCTAGTTATCAAAATATTTAAAAGTGTAGATCAAAATTGGACTAAAATATTTTAGAGGAAAAAAAGTTTCACGAATCATCCATAAAATCATATAGCGTGGACATAATTCCGACTTTAAATAAAATTTCAAAAAAACACTTAGAAATCTATAAGGAGTCGATACATAGAGATGGTTTTAACTTATTTCCATCATTAATAAGCGAGTTTTTGAATTTTCATAAAAAAAATATCGACGACGAAGATTTTAGCGACGATATTGCGAAATTTCAAATTATCAACGATAGAGTGACTATTTTTAGGTCGTCATAATGCAACTTGAGTGTCAATTTAAAATTGGACCAGTTAACTTGTCTATGCATTTTTATAATTGATTTTATTTATTGAAACAATTAAATTTAATATATACACTGTATGTTAGTTAAATATTATGTAAATTCAGGTTTCAATTTTGAGATAATTTCTGTAATATATATAGGAAGGACCAGCTATCCACGCAAATATAATTTTAAGGGATTCGATGTACCAACTTGACCAATTAAGACAATGAGACAAGTATGTATCAATTCATACCGGAAATTGTGGAACACAAATAAATAGCATGTGATATGTTTCATCAATACCAGTGCCCTTGTCCACCACATGTTATTTATCTATGCTTAGAAGTGAATTGAGACAAGCCCACCAATCCAACTACTTAACCAAATTTTTTATATTAATACAATTCAATCAGTCTGTGACCCGAAAGGGGACAAATTAATGATATGGTACAAGACAAGTGAGATATTTTTTTTATACAAAACGCATCATAAATGATACATATAGTATAATATTGATAAATAAAATGTAAATGATATGTCCGGCGTATACAGCGGCCAAGAATCTATATCAAAGATGGATAGAAACAAAAAATAAACATACAGTCAAAAAAAGCGAAGTTTCATATCTATATGAAAAAATTTGAATACGTCTAAAAACATCCTTCACATTCGGATTATTACCCTTCGAAGAAATTCCTGTTACGATTGCTCCAAATATGATCCTCAGAAGGCTGCTAGCTAGTTAACACAGGGGAGAACGCACGCATTAATAATCTATGATGATCAACAAGCCGTGGCATATCGACGATGACCCGCTCTCCTGAGGAAATTAACGAAAGAACCTTACCTGCGATTTGGTGCTTTGGGCTATGCCATGTAAGGGGCCACCTAAAGGTATAGTAGTAGTATGTGCTCTCTTCCCTTTCATCCGACTACACTGAACTCCTCCTAAAAAAGCGCTAAGGGGCCACCTACCCTTTCCCCTTCGAAGAAAGACCTGTTACGATTGCTCCAAATATGATCGACAGTACCGGCAATCATAGGCGAGAATGAGTTCTATTCCCCATGTATTTAGCACGAAAAATACGAATCAAAGTGTTGTTATTTGGAATTCGCACCCTGATGCTGAGCCAACCATAAATTCCCTACTCCAGAGACATCGATCGTATGAATTATGGAAACTATTTCCTTGCATTTCTCAAAGCCGGTAGGGTTGTATTTATCACCTACGCATCAGCTGGTCGATAATGTAATTCCAGATTTCTTGCATGAGATGTATACGATGAAACGACTAATAGTAACAAATCAGCTACTTTCATTACATTGATAGATACTATTATATATATAATAAACTTTTATACTAAACATACATTTTAACAAAACAGTAGAGTATATCATTAAAACATATACTGAAAGGATCTCTGAATTGAGATGTTTGAAAACTATAAATATACGGTTTAGCTGGTGATCGTCCAGCGAATGTCCCATTATATTTTCTTTTAACAAATTTCTTGTGCCTTCTTCCATCTCTACTTTCCAAAAGAAATCGCTTCTTTAAATTCATTTCTTCTAGCAGCATCTGAGCTCCCGTTGTTCCTATTTCGAAGATGAAAAAGAATGAAGGATTTCCCATCTTGTTTTGGTGAAAGTGTCGTCCAAAGTTGCATCAAAGTACACAAACGCAACGAAATCCGGAGCGCAAAATTTCGTCACATGTGTGTACCAGTCCATGGATGAAGCATTTGATGGGCCAAGGACTCACCGTCGGCATCCAAAACTCCACCAAAGAATCCCTCTACAAGGCTGACATCAACACATGGCTCTTTTCCAAGAGAGAAGGCTTTAAAAACTTGGTCTCAGATTCCTCGTCTGTCGATATTTTCTGGGATTTATCGTCTGCTAAGTTCGGTTCAAGGTCTGAACCTCTACAATGGTTCCATCTCGCCATTCTAGTCAACCAAGACGCCTGCTTCTCGGAGACTTCACCAGTGAGGCCTACAAGAAGATAGATCAATCAAGCTCAACCCCTGTTGTTGATGTTGAAATTAATGACAATAACGATCTAGATTCATATTATATACATTAGGAGTATGCATGAATTGGAAGAACGCGTGAACTAGTAGATTCATTTACTAGATAGATGAGATATATGAAATTAAATCATGATACGTGTACTAGTGGTAGATTCATGGCTAGAAAATAGTATAAATACCCCATCTATTCTAACGTTTTGCATGAGTGAGTTGAGTTGAGGTGAAATACAATAAAAAGAGTTTGAAGAAAAGATGACTGTCGGAACTCCCTTCCAAGTTCCATCATCTGACCAGAGATAATTTTGATAATTTGTGTATAAGAATGAAGGATTTGCTTGGAGCCTATGAATGTTGGGAACCCGTAGAAAAAGAAGTCGAGGGTGATGATGCTACCACCAAGAAGAAAGATCAAAAGGCACTTACACTCATTCATCAAAGTTTGGATGAGAAAATCTTCGAGAAGGTTGCTAGTTCAACCACCTCCAAGCAAGCATGAAATTTTCTTCGTGCTCCTTTTAAAGTAGTTGGTAAAGTGAAGAAAGTGCATCTCCAAACTCTAATATGTGAGTTTGAATCCTTGTTCAAGACTGGATCCGAATCAGTTTGTACTATATTTCATGAGTTTTGGTGGTCGCTAACCAATTGAAGAGATATGGAGAACATGTGAAGGATGAACGGATAGTTGGAAAAATCCTACGATCGTTGGATTCAAAATTTGATTACTCTTTTGTTGCCATTGAAGAGTCCAAGGATTTGGACACCATGACTGTTGATGAACTTTCCCGATCGCTGCAAGCTCACGTAGAGAGATTGAAGAAGCTTCATGAACGACGGAACAAGCTTTGAAAGCAAAGATATCCTTGAAAGAAAAGAAGACAAATCTTGGCACGTCCCAAAGTGGTTGAGGACGTGGAGGAGGTAAAAATCAAGGCCAACGTAAAGGCTACGGTGGTTATGGACGAGGATGAGGTGACAATAATTTTCACAACAATGAATCAGGGAGTTTAAACAAGTTTTTTTAGGAAACAAGTAGTGCAAATAAATTTTTTTTCCTGACAGGGACTGGAAGCAAATTTATGTTTTGGTTTACGGAGTTACTGAAAATTTACCCAAAAATAAAAGAAATTTTTATATTAAAACTATTATAGATTTTTCAATTCAGGTTGATAAATTTCAATATCAAAATTGTATGCCAATACTTAGGCTCCGTCTGGAAAAACTTTTTAAAAACGCTTTTAGTGTTTTTAGAATTAAAAAACTTAAAATATGTATTTGGATAAGATTTTTATAAAAAAAATTTCAAAATATTTTTAAAAAACTAATTGTGAAGTATACTTTTTTTTAGTAGATTAACTACTTGAATGTTATTTTAATACCACTTCTTAATTATAAATCAATTTCTAAAATAATTATTCATTTTTTTAACTTAAAAACTTTTTTATAAAATATTTGTCCAAACACATACTTTACTTTAAAAAAGCTTTCAAAATTTTGTAGGATTTTTTTTAAAAAACACTTTTATAAAAATAATTTTAAAAAATATATCAAAAGAAACCTTATTCATTTTCTCCGCCGTTACTTTACAAATCCAAATAAATTTTATCCATCTCTATGTCCAAAAAAGCCAAAAGTGTTACCTTAGCAACAAAATAGGAATACACTTTTTTTCCATATGTTCATATTTATATATTATATACCTCTTTTAAAATGTTTATTTATAATTTTGAATTTTGAAAACAATTTCATTGAAGGAAATTATCCATGTAGCTTTTTTATACCCATATATTTAATCTTGTTCACCTTCACCCTTGCTATCTACTGGCTACTGCTGCCGTTGCCGAATTCTCTTTTGTCCAAATTACGTATCCCTTCTGGGTTCTGTTTTTGCTAGATTCCAACGTATAATTTCAGTAGAAGAATATCGAAAATCTTGCTGTAGGAAAATTCGACCGAAGGAAAATGTGGGACGAGTGGTACAATTTCCAACACCCGCAAGACGAAGAATCCGACGACGATTCTCACCTCGACCACGATTATTTCTCCGTGTTATCGAAGCCTAAAGTATTGATTTTTTTACCCTCTCATCTATTGTTTTTTTTTTTGGAAAAAAAAACCATTGAATTTTTCTAGTTGCTTCTTGCTGTTGGCTAATTTTTCTATTTGGTGTGTAGGATTATTATAAAATTCTAGAAGTAGATTATGATGCTCCGGAAGAAGTGATTCGTTCTAATTATATTCGCCTTGCCTTGGTACATCGCTGTTTTTTGGTTTTTCTTATTTAATTTGTTGTTTTAGTTTAATGTTTTTATTTTCTTTCGGTTCTTGTTTGCTACAGAAATGGCATCCAGATAAAAAGAAGAACGAGGACAGCGCGACTCTCAGGTTTCAAGAAATCAATGAGGCTTATCAGGGTATCCTGTGCCTTTGCCATTTTCATACTGAATGCTGTTCATTTCATAATGTGCTAATGTTTGCTTGCTATCTGCTTAAAATTGTTTTACTCAAAATGTTTTAGATTGATTATCGATTCTTTGGCAACTTAAGTGTACTGCTTGTGAGAATTTGATTTTGAAATTGGGGTGTTAGGGCTTCATAATAGTTCAAGATTATCGAATTCCACGGATAGATAAGTTGTGGTTTAGATAATATTTGTGAAGGATCTGCAATTTGTTAATTATTTGCTGGTAGTGGGCTGCAGATGAGAAGACTTGCAGCTTAGATGTGTTGGCTAATCGTGCCTTTTTAGGGTACTTAACGAGTGATCTTTTGGAACTTTGATTGTAAATGTGCCTTTATTATGGTTTCTCAAGGTAGGTAGCATACATTTCTCAGCTTGATTTTGGAATTTAACATGGACGGTTGGTGCGACTATATTTACAAGTGCCCCCGACATTTGTAACTTTCATATTAGAACATGCAACCTCGACTAAAAAACCATCTGATTTATGGGCATGGATGGCAGCAACTGATGGATACATCTAATGCTTTTTATTATATTGTAATAATTGATCAGAGTTGCTCAAGGCTGTGGTGATGAGGATGTGATGAATGAATATTTGGTCCAAACCTCAACGAATGGTTTAGGAAATAATGGCTTATAGGTGATGGTAAAAACTAATGAATCCAGTCCCCCCGATGAACAACTTAGAAACTTTGAGTTTAGCTCGTTCTGATAAATGGCCTCTAACCACGAGGTGGTAAATGCATGGCAAACCTGTCTATAATCATACTTTAATTTTATTCTCTCTCTCACGGTAATTTTACCTAGTCATCCAGAATCTCAGCTCTCTAGAAAAAGGTCTGCCTTTTTTTCCACTTCGTGTTCCACTCAATATGGTTGCTGGTGCTTTATATTATCGTTTATCGTTGCAGCTTGTTCGGCCTTTGATAAAGATTCTGTTAGCTGTTCTTTTATGTGAGTTTGACCAGGATTGTCTCTCGATCTCATTTATCTTTTCCAGTTTTGATTGATCCAGTAAAACGACGTGAATACGACAAGAAAGGGATACTTTATGCCTACGATAGCAACATCATTGTAAGGTTCCTGCTCCTTTGCAATGAACTCTGAGTTGCATTTATCAATTATCCTCTCTTTCAGATTCATGGTCCACGACTTGTTATTTCGTTGGCTGCAGGATTACCTTAATCGCTACAAGGGCCTCATTCTAACCTGCAATGGCCTTGGCCTGAAATGCTTGATATGATCACTAGTGAGTGCATCATGCACGGTAGCCTTTTCTCCAGGAAATCCTGCAGTCCGTCCACCCAATGCAGCAGACCTTTTTACGAACTGCAAGCATGAAGTTGGATCTTAACCCAAGTGATGAAAAGTTGATGTTGTATTTGCCTTGATATATGCTTTATGTTAAGCTACAAAGCCGGCGTGTACAAGTTCCTTCTTGTGTTACATTTTCTGAGGATGAAAAACTTCTTGCGTAGTCACTCTTTTCAGTTGGGGTTCATAAATTCTTGCCCCCTCACCCTTCTAATTCCTCTCTCATGGAAAAATTATGTTTTTCGAATCCATGATTTTTAATATATTAATACAAAGTTACTTTAAAATTGTACTGGACTTAAAGATTTGTTTTTTTGACAGGAATGGTTATTTGGAATACAATGCTATCTAATCATCATACAAGAAGGACCATCAAGACCTAAGATCTAAATTTCTATAATATTAACAGATGAGCCAGAAAGGAATATTCTGCCATAACATATACCCTTCTTGAGAATCAGAAGCCTTGTGATCAATCTTTACCCACAAAAAGGTGGTGAAGCTTTCTTACTTGTTATCAATTTTCTAAAACATAATTGGACCAAAATATCTTCAAAAACTCAACAGTCTACGGATCAAATTAAAGAGTAAAATCTCCCCAAGAATTCAATATTCTTCCGATCAAATAAAAAGGAGTGAAATCTCCCCAACATGTCTGAGAATTCGTTTCTGTTTCAGCACCTCTTCCTCCTTTGCCGAGGAACTTTCATTTGCTCATTAGCAATATTTGAAGCATTCTTGGAATCGTTCTTTTCTTGAGATGCCTTTTGATTATCTGCACCTGGATCAGAGTTGCTATTCCCAATTGCATTTTCCTGAGTTTTCCCCACTATGGAGTCGATCAGGATGACATCCTTAATCGTACGGGTAGCATTAGTCACCTTCTCATACTGGTACCAGTCACAAATGGACAAGGCACAGGATTAGTCCCATAACATGAAGGCAGCATATTTAAGTGCATTCTCTCAGTTCCATTTCAACACATATAGACTACTCGAAGATGTAAAGCAAGGAGGGTCAACTCAAAATAAATGGAAACACCGTAAGTTTATGATAAAGATCAATTTACACTTACCACTTCAATTTTTCCACGAGCAAATTCCAACTGCATTGAAAGCCGACAATTTTCTGCCATCAAATCCTCGATCTGCTCCATAAAAAGGCCACAACATTCAAGAAACCAAAAAGGATAATAAATCATCAAACATGCAAGAAAATGTCATTACCTGTTTTTGTGAGCTGATGTACATGCTTTTGTAGCTGAGTTCAGAAGAAAGGTCAGCATTTGTCGTCATGGCGACCTGCTTAATAGTACAATGAAGCACAAAACTCATCATTATCGCCATTGAACAAGGTATCAACATTGATACTGAACATGAAACGACACCTCAGACTTGAGTTCATCAATTACTCTTAACAAGTTACAAGAAAGTCACCTTCTGTTCCATGTTTCTCTCATCCAAGCCAGGTACAGAACCAACTTGCTGACAACAGTTTGGTTCTTCCTTTTCTTTCTCAACAAGATTTTCAATCTCCACAACGTGTTCGGTGTTACTTACAGGCTCAGGTGGCTGGTCGTTAGAGGGTGAATGGGTGTGATTCTCAACATCCTTGGACACCAACACAGTTTGAGCAGTTTCAGCGTGTTCTTTTTCCTCGCCTTTTAGTTTCTCAGACAAGGGGGTTTTACCCTGTCATTTACAGTCTCAACTCTCAGAAAGTGTAAAAGTGCACACTGAGAAAAGGTGATAACATGCTAAACAGAAGTTGATTGTGCTGATGAAGAAACATTAAAACAAACACAGGAGAAAAAAATGTTTAAGAACACTAGAAGGCACTCTAATATCTTAAAAAAAATACTCAATGCCTCAAAGAAATCAAGTATATTGCTTTAGTTCACGGCATAGCACATCCAGTGACATGACCAAACTCAGGCTGGACGATCATGAACACCATCATCAATAAAACAAAATAAAATCCCAGAACCTTAAATGAAGTGCCTAGGCTACCAACAATGACAGTGTCCAACCGAAGAAAAACTTCAGAAAGCTATAAATAAAATTTTAAATAGGAATGCGAAAGACCCTTCCGAATGTCGTGGGGAAAATTCTTTCTGTGAACCTCGAGACGTTGATACCCATATCTAAACCTATAGTCTACTCTTATTCATTTGTAGTGCAAATAAGAAAAGTTAGAATCACGCAGTGCTCAAGCCTTGAAGTGGGATTTCAAGATAATATCTTTAGTCATCCAATCGAACGAAAAGTAAAGGCTAAAGAGGCCAAAAGTAAAAGAGCAGAGAGAGAGAGGTTACAGGCAACACATTTTTTTACATTTCCCTTTCTCCCATATTTCAGAAGACGACGAGGAATATTCGAAATCAGATTGGACATAAATAAAGGATCGACACAGTAAAACCCCACTTCGTTTGTTTCAAGAACAAACGAGAAATCGTTTCTTATTTACATGAATATTCATTGTGTACATGGCATCGGGAAAATGCACGGGAAGATACCAAGAAACGTTACCAAAGAAAAACAAAAAGCAATATACAGCCCCAAATGTTGTACATGTGTGTGTGTGTGTTTTACTGCGATATGCGGACCTTATTGGCCATTTTTCCGACATCAGTAGCCTTTCTTTTCCTACCCATTGTTCCTTTTCCTTACGCGGGAAGTCACAAAGACACCAGACGAAAAGAGGCGGTATGCAGAAGAGAAGAGAGGAGAGGGTGGTTTTATGTAGACCCGGCCACGGTCGATTTCGGGTCAACCCGTCAGGTCAGGAGCGCTGAAACCTGGTGTCGGGCCTGAAATCGTGGCTTATGGTTCAGGGCTGGGTTTGGAATCGACGGTTTTGGGCCGCTTCCGGTATTTTTTTTAAAAAAAATGAATTTCATATTTTTTTAAAAAAGGTAATTTAAATTTTGGTTTGCATTATAAAATATAAAAATCGAATTTTGTATTTTGAATTTAAAATTAGAATTCAAAATTGAATTTATTCCAATTTGTATTTGAATTCGATTTTCGAAATGAATTCCAATTTCAATTTGAATTTGAATTTTGAATTCGAATATTAATTTATGTTTGAATTCGAATTTGAATTTAAAAGAATAACAATTGATATTTGAATTTGAATTCAAATTTGAATTTTAAATTTCGAGTATAAATAATTTCAAAAAATAAATATAATTGAATAATAATACAAAAGAAGTTAAAATTACAATACAAATTAAAGACGAATTAAATGGGAAAATTCGTCTAATCTTCAGTTGTTGTTCCAGAAGTACCATCGGTGTCTTCGTCGTCGTTTGTATCATTTTAGCTATCTTGTGTTCTTGTGCCAGCTCTCAACCAATCGTTAAGAAGGCATTGTGCTTCCACATTCTCCGGTCTAATGGTAGATCTCCTCTCGTCCAGCGTGTTACCTCCCATGCTAAAAGCTGCTCCACTGCAACCGTGTAAACATGACATGCAAGAATCTCCTTTGCCATTATAGACAAAATGAGATACATTTGCGTCTTTTGACACCATCATCTCAGTATGTCGAACGCCTCATCGTCTGCATCGCTAAAATCAAATGTAGTAGTTAAATAATTCTCAAATTCTAGATTTGAACTTGAGGATTCTCGTGGACATTTCGTCCTCTCACGAACTAAAATTTGAGCTTTGGATAGTCTTAATGTGGTGCTACTAGAGGTGGTGAGCTGTTGTGCTTGTGTACCAACTTGTGAACCATATTTCCCATTATATTCATTAAAAAATTTCAGTTAAATTATTTTTAACACTAAACAAAATCATAGAAGAATAAGGACATACATCAGTAATTGGGTTCAAGGAATCATAGTATAATGTAAACAATTTCCCTAAACCATCTAATTTAAGTATACTGTCTAAAACTATAGCACATAAAAAAATATCAGGAATATTTCAAAATATTTTTCCCATTTTGAAAGTACATTTCAAAATATCAGGAATATTTCAAAATATTTTCATACTAAGAATGCATTCAACTAATACGAGATCTTTATAAGTTAAATGTTCACTAAAAGTACATACAACATTACAAAGATGTGTTAAAACTAAATGACATGTAGGATATTATACACCAAAAAGTTGGTCAGTGGCATAATTAAAAACTTAAAATTTCACATATAGTGGTGCAATTTTTCCATTGGTTTGACTATAGATAAATATTAGACGATTGAATAATTTTGAAGTCAAACCATATTCTTCTAAATAATAAACATAAGATGAGAAATATTTTGTGCAGTGTGTGAATCATTGAAACAGTGATATACAAACATACTTTTTTGGAAATTCCATGCACTATCGATCCAATGACAATTAATTCCTATGTATGAACACGATTGCCAATGATCACTCTAAATATCATAGCACAAATAAACTTTATTATCTAAACTAGCAAATTCTTTAATCAATTCTTTTTGTAGCAACTAATTTATGAAGGTTGCGTTTAAGTATATTTCGTGGGATGCGTCTAATTACAGGATTATCACTAGATGAAAGTCAATTTCAGAAGATAATTTATCACCAAAACTAAATAAAAGTTGTTCTACAACAATAAATCTAACAGTTTTATCCCTACATTGAGATTCATAAATTTAATAAGTTGAGAGTCGTTATCAGATTTGGATGAAAATGTAGGTATTTGAGTTTGAGTTCTAGAAACACCAATTTCCACCAGATGATTCTTCTCGATGTGCCGGTTCAATGTGCCATAGCCTCCTCCATGTTGCCATTTATAGGATTTTGAACAATATTTACATGTTGCTTGCGGATCACCAGAGGGAAGTGTCACCTTATCATAATGTTTGATGAATATGTCAGATTTTGATCGCGCACCCATCGATATTGTAGGCACCGACGATATCGATGTGCTGCCTTGAGCCTCTTGACTTTGTTGGTGTGTTGGTTGGGCTTCAACTTCTTCTTGAGCTTCAACATCAGTCATAGGGGGAACAATATACTTTCCCTTACGACCACCACGACGACTTGATTCCGTCATTATAATGTAGTATATATTTGAAAGATTTAAAAAACAAGGATTAGGGATTTATGAGAGCTTAAGAAATTACTAAGACTGAAAAAGTTTAAACGATTAAGAACTTGAGAGATAAGAATATGAGATAGAGAGATGAAAGATTGAGAGATAGAAGATTGAAAGTGAATTGGTGTGGAATGAATTGAAAGGAGTATGCATATTTATAGGCCAACATTTTTTTTGAAAAAAACAGTCGATCCGACGATCTCGGCCAGTCGGACCCCGCGGTCGACCATTGTGTGTTTTTTTTATACGCCAACGGTCGATCCGTCGTGTCGGAATAGGCCCGAACCGACGGGTCGACCGTTTTCTTTTTTTTTTTGCCGTTTTTTTTTTAAAAAATATTTAGTCGACCCATCGAGCTGGTTCCGGATCGAAACCGACGGGTCGACGGGTTGCGGATACCACAACCCTTAACCGGCCCGTATCCCCCACGATTCGGGTCCGGTTCTGGATCAAAGGCGTTGACCTGATTAATCGATCCGTTGACCCCGATCCGAGATCGGGCCACGGGCTAAATCGGACCGTGGCCAGGTCTATTTTATGCAAGGGATGCAAGGGCAAATGCAATTAATAGATGAAAGCAAACAGGCGAGAATAGATATTCGTATACGTCTATTTCGGGATTAACATAGTATTCGTTTCTTGTTCCAGTTTCCCAACAATCCACACTCTAATCTCTATGGCTCGTTGGATGATTCTACACCCAAACACTGGCCCCAACACCCGGTCCTACGTTCATTGTGTATAGGCCCACTGCATGTGAGATGGGACTATGTCCTCTTGGAATATCATTGACTCGGTTCATATATATAAATTATTTTTGGTTCGGTTGGTCCGAAAACGTTAGATCCACGCTTGATTCCATATAAATTTTATTTTACTAAACGAAGGCCATTTGATTTATTTGAGAATATATCCTTTTGATACTTTGAACTCAACTCTCTTGCACAATCATTTCGCACCAAATTTGGTGGAGCCACTTTGTTTTATTTGTATGTCTACTTTTTAAGTTTAACAAATATTTGTTAAATAATTTTATTTCATAGATAATAGTATAACATGATTGATAACTAACGACTAGTAATGTTATAGTGATAAATAATTAATTAAATAGTTTATTTAATATGAAGTGATAAAATAAAAATAATATCATCATTATTAATATAATAATTTAAATATTCATAATTTGAGTGTTACGAATTATATTAATCATATTAGATTCATCACACACAAATGAGATTGGAATACATCTCAAAAAAGTCATTTCTGGAGTTTAAAACAATCATTCTGCATGTGCCCTTTCTGTTTACAGAAAGACACTTGGATTCTTTTTTGATTCCGTCTTCGGATGGTATACCTTTCCCTTTCTTATTGATTTATTTCTGATTCTATACTTTTGTTGTCAATAGTGTAATTCAAACCTATCCACCTCAAATGTCTACCAACAGTTGGCTAGCCGGACACCTACTCTAACATTTGTTACTCGAAACATCATGGATACTCTACATTCCAGTGCCTTACGTTTACCAAATCCATGAGGTTCATCAGGTGGCGGGATTGAGTGATGTTAAGATTACGATGCATGTAGGAGTCAATTCTTTATTGTTGAGGATTCACCGTTATCTTAAATGTGTGAATATCCTATGTGATCTGAAAATATAATAGTGCGAAAATTTCTGGCCAGAGTACTAAATGTGCTTTAAGGTAAATGGTTTCCCTAGTGTCACATGTCGCTATTTGATCTTAGAGATGTATTGCTTAGCAATCGAATCATTAACGCTTCTAGATTAATCAATGACCGTTGATTTAATTGAGTTATTGAGCTGAAGGGACTGTACTGTAAGCTAAACATTACCAACTGGTTCTTCACGCATCATCAATATCCCTACGGAATATTGGGACGATGTTGCTAAATGCTTTATCATGGTTTGATGGATAGGTCGAAGAATTACACGGAGTTGTGAGCCCACGACTAGATATATCTTTGAATCATTGAGAGTCACACATGTATTGATTTTCTAATTCGCGCACAGATATGAGACTCAAGGTGTTGAGTATGACCGTAGGGAGCTTGACCATATAAATTCCATAATCAATGGTTGAGAGTAAAGCTACATTTGATTCCACATCGCAATAAATAGTTTCGTATACTGAGCGCATCGACGATATCTGATCATCGATTGGGATTGTTATGACAACACAACGATCGACTATAACTAGTTTTGAGTCCATAGGACTCCATCTAGCTTTTCTTGGAGCCCATAAGACCTTTCTATTAAAAATATGGCATACTAGGGCACATAATTGTGATACAACATAACATCATATCATAATACACCTTGACTTTCACAAGAGTAGCCCTAGCCTCCCACCATTGTCAGGCCCCGTGCTAATTACCAACAATTAACACAAAATAAGCGCATAATTACGGAAGCTTAAAATCAGGGCTTAAAAATTTTTCGAAATACAAAGGCCTGAACTTCAAATCATACGTTCAAAATATTCGATATTCAAAATATAAGTTAAATCAACTCAATACAGCAAGTAACCACATAAATCAATTCAAAAGATAGATCCCCAAATACATGATAACACGGGGCATCCCCCGGTTCAATACATATAATAAATAAACTGGGACTCAAGGATGCGGGGATCGACCAACTGAACTTCCACTCGGTCCAGCTTGGTTACCTGAAACTCCTGCAAATGGGTAACACAGACCCAAACAACAAAGCAGGAAAAGAAATACGAGGTCAAGCCTCAGTACGAAGAGCTATCAAAGCAGAAAACATACAACAAGCTATAATCAATGCTATGAATGCATGAGGGCTATCAAGAAGTCGGATAGCTAGACCAGTCTATCAACTGGCAACTCAAATCAAGCCTCTATACCACAACTCCGACGATTGGACTTTTCGGACACGACTCAACAGTCGGCCAGTCACAACGTGGCACCCAATCAGGTTATCAAATCAAATCTGTCATTTCATTTCTATGTATGCATTATGCCAATCAATATCAATGCTCAATGCATACAATGTACAATACGTAAAACAGAATGTAACTCAATCATTTAACATACTGATTCACGTAATTCATATAGCAGCAGTTCACAACATCATTCACAGCACGTTTATGCCTACAACTGCTAAGAGCTGCTCAATTCGTACCTCAATTCCTCAATTTACCTAACAGATTCT
>KV017445.1:94371-116015 GCA_001598015.1 Dorcoceras hygrometricum
AATCCCATCACAAGTCTCTGTCAGACATTGTGAAATTAAATGATCTCTACGTACCTCAAGTCGGCAAATACCAATAATTCTAGTCTCAAGAACTCCTGAATACTCCAAGTTCAGATAGATAACCTGAATATCAATTTAAATGACCTTAAATAATAGAATTCATTTTAAATGCCTAAAAGTCGCATATTTCTTTTGGCAATATTCAATACTACTTCCCAAATCATATAAATTCTACTTATTTCTTATCTTATCGAATTTATTTTCGAACTATGTTCCAAAGCCCGATCAATCCCTTGACTTGAAGTCAATCTTTGACCTACAATTGCAATTACGAACAATATCAGTATCATATATTAAAATCGATTTCGTCGACATAAAAGCTGGAAACAGGGCTGAATATAAACCTCCTCGGCAATACAAACTCCGGCGACAACAGGCGGCGGCGGCCTCCGGCAAGTTTTCGACTGGCGCGACAAAAATTAACAAACTTGGTATCAAAACGTCGGTCTCGTCGCAAGGGTTCGAAATATGTAGCTAGTTTTATTTTTTCCGACGACAGGGTGGCCGGAAAAGACGGAAATAGGCGGCGGTCGCCGACGGGTTTTCGGTAGAAGCACGAAAACGTGGTAAAAGTGGTATAGAAATGTAGGTCTCGTCGAGTAGATTCCGAATATATATTTACTTGAATTTTTCGGACAACCAGGTGACCGGAATCTAAGAAAAACCGTGACGGTCGGAAAAGGTGAATAGTGAGGAGAGAGAAACGGATTATGGGAGAAGACGCGTACGGCTGATTTCATTTCACATTTCGTATTTATTTATTTATTTATTATTATTATTATTATTATTTTTTTTTTTTTTAAGTTTATCCTTATGTGGGACCCAGTCCTCACAAACGTGTTTTATTGTTGATTCATCTAAATGTTGGTTATGCAATAAACACATGAATCACTTAAACTTGAAAATAATTTTCAATCCGCGTAAGCATGATTTGGTCACCGGTTTTCCCAAAATTGATTTTCTAAAGACAAAATTTGTTCAGCTTGGAAAGCAGTCTGATCAAAATTAAAAAACAAAGGGTGTGACTCTTCTTCCCGAAACCAGAAATTATTGTATAGTGACTTGTTTGGTCATATACCAATACTAAGCTTATGGGGAATGAAGTACGCTATGGTTATTAACAATGATTACTCCAGGGTTACGTGGATAATATTTTTAAATTCCAATGATCAAACTGTGAACTAGCTAATTCGTAATTTAAAACGACTTCCAAATGAGAAATTTGCTCTGTCAATCAAATTAGATGGAATCTGGGTACCAAATTTTTACCCCTATAGCAGTTAGTCAAGGTGAAATTTTATTTCTTTATACATGTGGCCGTACCTATTGTGTTCGTTAGTACTGTTAAGCTCACAAGTCCGAAGAGGTGTGATGTTGTATCATATCCTTAGAGATCATGTTACACTTTCTCTGCTGTCGGTCCTATCCCAAAAGTGATAATATTAACTGTTAAGATCTGACGTCACTCATTTAAGGTCATCTAACCAACCAAATCAAGTGGCACAACGTCAACAACTTAACAAATGAGAAATTCTCAGGAGGTCATCCATCTCATCGCTACTTTAACTATACATGCTTAACCCACCATAAAGTTAAGAAAGGGAAAATTGAGGTTCATCAACACTTTAGTTAACTTTCGTACTTGCATATTTTAATTTTCTTTTATGGTCGTTGAATATGAGAGACTTCACCGGGAAATGTTTCAACTTGCTTGCACCTCTTTATTTGCATATCCAGTTAATTATTTATAGCCAGAAAAATTCACGACTCGAGGATCATCCTTACCTGGAAATCATCAAATGCTTAACTATTAAAAACCAAAACTGGAAAATTGACTCCACAAAATTTAGTTGTCCCAGTTTGTTGCAAGGAGAAGTTACATTTTCGTCTGGTACTTCTATCAAATTTCGATCCTAGTTTCGCATCTTCCAATTAATTAAAACTACAGAAATCAGCTTTTCATCGTTTCTGTGTCTTGATATCAATCGAGACATGTTGGAAAAAAATGATATTGAGATTATAATTTATGAACATAGTTGAAAAAATCACAGACAGACTAAAATACATTAACCCTAATTAGTACCCTTAGATATAAAATTCCTAAGAGAAGAACATACACCCCAAGTTACACCTCGTTTTACAAAGATGTTCAAAATGCATCAATGCTTATATCAGACTCCTACTTCAGTACACTCATACAGACTAACGAACAAATGAGTGCTAATTTTCAGGTGAAAAATGAGCCTAATCAACGTGGCAAACTACATAAATAACAGTCATCAAGAATCAGTGTTATAAAAGAAACCACGGCATCATTGAGGGCTGGAACCCAAGATTCCCAGCCGATCTGCCAGGCAATTCACATCCTCCTCCTCCTCCTCCTCTTTCTTTGACGTACCTTGTTCTTGATCAAATCTTTCGTTCAGCAACTCTTCCCAAAAACCATCGTCCAGTTCTTTATCATAATTACTTGAATTTTTCGGGCAACTAGGTGACCGGAATCTAAGAAAAACCGTGACGGTCGGAAAAGGTGAATAGTGAGGAGAGAGAAACGGATTATGGGAGAAGACGCGTACGGCTGATTTCATTTCACATTTCGTATTTATTTATTTATTTATTATTATTATTATTATTTATTTTTTTTTTTTTAAGTTTATCCTTATGTGGGACCCAGTCCTCACAAACGTGTTTTATTGTTGATTCATCTAAATGTTGGTTATGCAATAAACACATGAATCACTTAAACTTGAAAATAATTTTCAATCCGCGTAAGCATGATTTGGTCACCGGTTTTCCCAAAATTGATTTTCTAAAGACAAAATTTGTTCAGCTTGGAAAGCAGTCTGATCAAAATTAAAAAACAAAGGGTGTGACTCTTCTTCCCGAAACCAGAAATTATTGTATAGTGACTTGTTTGGTCATATACCAATACTAAGCTTATGGGGAATGAAGTACGCTATGGTTATTAACAATGATTACTCCAGGGTTACGTGGATAATATTTTTAAATTCCAATGATCAAACTGTGAACTAGCTAATTCGTAATTTAAAACGACTTCCAAATGAGAAATTTGCTCTGTCAATCAAATTAGATGGAATCTGGGTACCAAATTTTTACCCCTATAGCAGTTAGTCAAGGTGAAATTTTATTTCTTTATACATGTGGCCGTACCTATTGTGTTCGTTAGTACTGTTAAGCTCACAAGTCCGAAGAGGTGTGATGTTGTATCATATCCTTAGAGATCATGTTACACTTTCTCTGCTGTCGGTCCTATCCCAAAAGTGATAATATTAACTGTTAAGATCTGACGTCACTCATTTAAGGTCATCTAACCAACCAAATCAAGTGGCACAACGTCAACAACTTAACAAATGAGAAATTCTCAGGAGGTCATCCATCTCATCGCTACTTTAACTATACATGCTTAACCCACCATAAAGTTAAGAAAGGGAAAATTGAGGTTCATCAACACTTTAGTTAACTTTCGTACTTGCATATTTTAATTTTCTTTTATGGTCGTTGAATATGAGAGACTTCACCGGGAAATGTTTCAACTTGCTTGCACCTCTTTATTTGCATATCCAGTTAATTATTTATAGCCAGAAAAATTCACGACTCGAGGATCATCCTTACCTGGAAATCATCAAATGCTTAACTATTAAAAACCAAAACTGGAAAATTGACTCCACAAAATTTAGTTGTCCCAGTTTGTTGCAAGGAGAAGTTACATTTTCGTCTGGTACTTCTATCAAATTTCGATCCTAGTTTCGCATCTTCCAATTAATTAAAACTACAGAAATCAGCTTTTCATCGTTTCTGTGTCTTGATATCAATCGAGACATGTTGGAAAAAAATGATATTGAGATTATAATTTATGAACATAGTTGAAAAAATCACAGACAGACTAAAATACATTAACCCTAATTAGTACCCTTAGATATAAAATTCCTAAGAGAAGAACATACACCCCAAGTTACACCTCGTTTTACAAAGATGTTCAAAATGCATCAATGCTTATATCAGACTCCTACTTCAGTACACTCATACAGACTAACGAACAAATGAGTGCTAATTTTCAGGTGAAAAATGAGCCTAATCAACGTGGCAAACTACATAAATAACAGTCATCAAGAATCAGTGTTATAAAAGAAACCACGGCATCATTGAGGGCTGGAACCCAAGATTCCCAGCCGATCTGCCAGGCAATTCACATCCTCCTCCTCCTCCTCCTCTTTCTTTGACGTACCTTGTTCTTGATCAAATCTTTCGTTCAGCAACTCTTCCCAAAAACCATCGTCCAGTTCTTTATCATAACTCCCTAATTCGGTAAGCTCCCGTTCGTCTGCGTCTTCATGTTCCCTTTTTGGCTTACCGAATCCCTGCATCTCCAAAGCAAGTGCCTCCAATTCAGACACTTGGAAGTATCCATCGGAGTCACCAAGGTCTAATGGTTCGGCCTTGATGGGAGTCTTCCCCTTGTTGGTTCGGCTTGATTCACCATATTCAATCGGTCTACGCCTCTTCTTAGAAACAGCATCTTCAAGTTGTTTTCTCTTCTCCTTATGCTGGACTAACTGATGAATAAATTCAGGATTCTGCATCGCTCGTGCCAAGAAACTCATCATTTGCTGCTGCTTCCTCTCCGTCCCTTGTAACCTCAACTCCATTTGCTGAAGGTAAGCTCTAGTGGTCTGCTGCTGCTGCCTGAGCTTCACGAGTTCCATCATTAACACATGCTTATCACGAGTCAATCGGTCGATCTCCCCATCTACTCCGAATCTTCCGACTTCGACACATGGCTCAGCATTATCCTGCTGTGGTGGAACAGATTGAGCGGGAGCTTTCCGTCTTCTTATGTTCCTCAAAAGATGTTTCTGGCCTTCAAGAAATGCCTCGTTCGTGAATTCCCATCTGTCCGGATCGGTCTTTCTAAATCCCTGCACGGATCAAGATTTCAGGTTTCTGATCATAATCTTGTAGAGATTGTCATGTAAACTTCGTTAAGAATCTCTCCATATTCTGAACCTAGTGGATGTAAAGAATCGTCAAAATACTCGGTTGTATCGACTCAGAGAACATTGTTTCTGTTAACACTATAGTTTGCTAGCAATTTAGTAAACGAACTAGTAAATATATGCATGGCAACGTCTCATGAATATTCAAATAGACACCTGGTTAATTGTCGATAGCCATTTCAAATTCTTACCCTTACAGTTTATATCAGATTGGCTCCGCGCATGTTTAAGTAAGAAATTTAATATCATTCAAGGAAACCGATGACGGTGTCTGTTTATGATTATATGGTTGGACAGGCTAAAAGTTGAAGTCTTTTTTGTATTTAAATACCAAGTTGGCAACTTGCGACAGTATCTTGCTGTGGAGCTGCATATGGTACTTATTATAATAATACACGAAAGTTCTAGGCTTTGAGACGTGGCACTTTCATTCATAATTTAATTTCACGTATTTCTTGTACGAGTTAATTTGGCGAGCAACTTGCAGCACTTGATGATGATCTCCTGCACTGTATAGCCGCATGGAGGTCAGCAAGCCCACATTGTGGTGTGTGGTGTGGATGAGAACTTATTAATTTGGTTGAATATTTTTGCAGTGGATGGACACGTAGCTCACACCAAATCGCCAATTCGGTTTATTTGTCACATACACTTGTAAGAGGGGAAATCAAGGCAATCTCCTCTCCAACTTTGTAAAATCAAGATTTTTCCTCCGAAATAGGTACAAAGTAAACAAGTTAGTAAATTCTTTTGTGGTCGTAATATGCACATGAGACATAACATGGGCTAATTTATCTGTCACATGTTGCACGTACGCTCAATGATAAAAGCCAGAAGTATGTCAGAAGCATGTCTAATCACAAACAAAAACACACAAGCTTTATTGACGATCAGAACTACTTATTTTTTTGATTGCTCAAAAAAAATCGAATATATAATATATGATTGCCAAACCAATAGCGGGTTAATCTTGTTAACTCGATTCAGGTTCAAGTTTGACCATTTATTAGAGCAGAAAACATGAGTTTTGAAATGTAGAAGCTTAGTCATGCTGCAATGCAGCTCGTTTTTAGAAAAACATATGTGAGAAGAGAAACTTACATAGGTATTAAGCTGTCTAACGAAGCTGGAGAAGTTGTTGTGTTTAAAGTAATTGGACAGAACATTGGTGGAAAACGAATGTGGATCCCAAACCACGAAGCTATGGCCTCCTCTGCTCCATGAGACTATGTGATTCGTGTTCGGGTCATCCACCATATCGTATGTCTTGGTCAGAAACGGCGGCGGACCCATCTCATGCAGCCCTTCAATCGGCCGAGGATGGCCCACCGCCGCACCATATTCCGTCGGTTGGGCTGGCGGCGTATCAGCGATTGGCTGCTGCCATGACGGATACTCTTCTTTCACTCGAAAGCTCGGGTCCATCACATTTAATTTAATATTTCAGAACAAAAACAAAGCTTGAGGACTCGTATTGCAGTTTAGTTAGTAATCATTCCGAATGAAGATACAGAACGCAAAAATGAGTTGCCAAGACATTGAAAGAGAAGACAATTTACCTGTAATTGAGTGAAGTTGGACGAATGCTGGAAGATCCGATCTGCCTATAGTTTAGCTGGGAGATTTGATACCCGAATTGGTACCATGTGTATATAAGCCGAAGCTTCTTAAAAAATATCTTTAAGTGGAAAGTTCTAGATTTAGAGTTGGGGCAGGTTCCCGAAATTTCTAGAGTTAGTAAGGGCAGATCCGTAATTACTCCCGTCCGGAAATAGTGTTTTTGATTTTATTACAGCAGCTAGAGCCTAGAGGTATGGGCAGGCTCAGGAGAACGTCCTACACTTGTATTATATAATTATCCTATGGTTGTTCTTAGCCAATGGTTTCTCAATCAATAGGAACCACATTTTCTCATATGCCACGTGTTTATAAAGTTCCCACTTTGTCATCTATTGCGAAATTATCAAGAGATTACTAAATTGTTATGTGTTGTAACACGATTATTACCTAATAAGTGGATGGGAAGAGATGATAAACATTAGTTGGTGTGTATAGCATAGACATCGGCCAAGAAAAACAAGGCCATTGGTATGGAGAAGCCAAACGTGGTAGCTTCTAAGCCCAACCGCGCAACGTACTACGAGATAGTTTTTTATTATCAAAATTTTTGGTGGTGTCGCCAAAGCTAGATATTTGAGGTGGACAGGGCCAGGGCTCTGATGAATCCAAGAAATGTCTCCCAAAACACGCATCACAAATAAGAGATAACAGAAAAAGGAAAAAAAAAAAAAAACGACGCCGTGTTACAAAGCAGGTGAAGTGGACATTGAGATTTGCTTCCAACAGACTATGGAAGTTATACCGACAAGTTACTTGTGTTTGTGAAAAATATCATTCTTGGATTGAATTATTGTTGACTTGTAATTTTGAGAATTTGTTTTTGGTTAATGAGAACCGAATTTTTCAACTGTCGGAGAGCAGCCACCACATCGAGAGGTCGGGATGTCGGGAGATTGGAATGTCCTTCCTCGGGGATGAGGTCGATGAGATCTGTTGAAGCTGAATTAGGAAGAAACTGCTTAGATGAATTACCAATAATAAGGTCGGGAGCTCGGAGCTCAAGAATGAGCTAGATGTCTTTCCCTCAATGACCTGCAACCACATATACTGATCAGAGGGCGCCAGAACTGTTTCCGATGAAGCCCCTCTGATGCTTAAGTCAGATCGGGTGCTCGGGAATAGGGATCAAGTGCGAATATAAATTAGAGAGCTTGTGTGTTTGTGAATGGTTGTAAATGAAGTATACCTTGGTATTTATAGAGGGTCTAGGCGGTTGCTGTGAGCGCATTACCCGACGTGTGATGCGCTGGGGCTTTCTCGTGAAGGAGATCATGCTCAGATTGATCGTTATCCCGAGCGAGATTTTCTCCTTAATCCCCGGTGATTTTTAGAGCTAAGAGAGGCGTGATTCCCGTATGGAGTCAGCGGGAACATTGGGTACCTCCTCGGGTAGCCCTCTCGAGCTCTCTATGCGTCTCGATGGGGGAAGCACACAGCTTGGTCCTCGGGTCCCGAGGTGACAATAGGGTTTACAGATTGACGAGTCGTTCGTACTTACAGATTGCCGAGCCGTTCGGACTTACGGATTGACGAGCCGTTCGGACTTACGGATTGACGAGCCGTTCGGACTTACAGATTGGCGAACCGTTGGACTTACAGATTCCTGAGCCATTCGAACTTACAGATTGCCGAGTAGGTCAGACTTGGTGCCAACAAGAGTTGGGCTTTGATGGTGCCGAGCAGGTCAGGCTTATAGATGCACTCAGGTAGGGGCTGCTACCCTAGGTATTGCCAACAAGGGTTAGGCTTTGATGGTGCCGAGCAGGTTGAGCTTACATACTGTCGAGCAGGTCGGACTTATAGATGCACTCAGGTAGGGCTGCTACCCGAGGTATGTCCAACAAGGGTTGGGCTTTGATGGTGCCGAGCATGTCGGGCTTACAGACTATCAAGCAGGTCGGGTTTATAGATGCACTCAGGTAGGGCTGCTATCTGAGGTATTTCCAACAAGGGTTGGGTTTTAATGTTGTCGAGCAGGTCGGGCTTACATACTGTCGAGCAGGTCGAGCTTATATATGCACTCAGGTAGGGCTGCTACCCGAGTATTTTCCTTCAAGGGTTGGGCTTTGATGGTGCCGAGCAGGTCGGGCCTATAGATGCACTCAGGTAGGGCCGCTACGGGAGGGATTGGATGAGCACAGCAACGGTGTCACTTGGTTGAGTCGACTTGTGCTAAATAATTTTTCATTCGATAAAGTATGATATTTACAAAGTAAAATAACAGCTGACCTTAGTCTAACATGTTTGTAAGAAAACTACAATCCCAGACAGTTTCTTCCTTGCACTTCTTTGCTCCCGATGAGGACTCGGGTCGGTTGGGAGATCGCCCTCTGGTCATCGGGCTAGGACCTATTCTTCCGCGTCAGCCATCAATTGAGTTACTCGAGCTGCTGGGAGACCATGGAACCCGGAGTCTCGGGACCTCGGGATGAGCTCTCCAGTGGACAACACTTCCTCGATGCTCATCAAACGACTTCGAGGGTTTCTTGATTAAGGATCTGAAGAAATCACCCCTTCGCAGGCCATGAGCGAATACTCTGATCATAAAATCAGGGGTGGCCGAAGGTACCTCGAGAGTAGGTTTGTTGAAGCATCGAATGTATTCCCGAAGGTTCTCTTGCTCTCTCTGCTTGACATCGAAGAGATTCAATGTCATCATTGGTTGTTTCTTGTTGCTGGCAAACTGTCGGAAGAACGCTTGACTGAAATCTCAGAAGTTTTTGATACTCCCGACCAGTAAAAGATTGAACCATCGTTGCACCGATCGGACCAAGGGGTCAAGAAAACCCGACATTTGATGGGGTCATCATACTGGTGCAAGAGAGTGGCGTTCTCGAACCGAGACAAGTGTTCCTCGGGATCTCCCGTCCCATCATACTGTCCTACATTCTGGAATTTGAAGTGCCAGGGGAGCTCAGCGGCCAGTACCTCAGCTGAGAAGGGTACCTATCGAGCTCGAGGAGGCTTAGGCCCCGAGCCCCCTTCCTCCCTCAAGCAAGCAACTTTTTCTCGGAGCCTCCTGATCTGCGCAGCTTGTTGATCACGCGGGGAATTTGCCTCAGGTTGATTATCAATATCTATTCTACTGTGGCCGTCACCAACTGAGTTATCTGGGCCGCAGTAAGATTAGGGTTCTCGGGTTTCTGATAAAGATTCTCGGTGCGACTTGTTTCTCCCATTTCTCGAAGTCTACTCCTCTTTGGTGACATTTTGTCTTTCTTCTCGAACTCACACAGAAGGCGCCAATTGATGTAATCGAATTTTTCCACAACCGGAGAGCTGCCACCACATCGAGAGGTCGGGATGTCGGGATACCGGGAGGTCCCTCCTCGGGGGATGAGCTGGATGAGATCTGTTGGAGCTGGATGAGGAGGAAACTGCTTAGATGAATCACCAGTAATAAGGTATCATCAGGTCCGGACCTCAGCACGATATAACTCGAGGAATATGAGAGGACAGGTCGGGAGCTCGGGAATGAGCTGGGTGTCTTTCCCAACGACCTGCAACCACAGACACTGGTTAGAGGATGCCGGAAGTATTTCCGACGAAGCCCCTCTGATGCTTAAGTTAGATCGGGTGCTCGGGAATAGGGAGCAAGTGTGAATATAAAGCAGAGAGCTTGTGTGTTTGTGAATGACCGTAAAGTGAAGCATACCTGGGTATTTATAGAGGCACTAGGCGGTTGCTGCAAGCGCATTACCCGACGTATGATGCGTTGGGACGCTTCTCGTGGTGGAGATCACGCTCAGATTGATCGCTATCCCGAGCGAGATTGTCTCCTTGATCCCCAGTGGTTTTTAGAGCTAAGAGAGCTGTGATTCTCGCATGGATTCAGCGGGAACATTGGGTACCTCCTCGGGTAGCCCTCTTGAGCTCTCTATGCGCCTCGATGGGGGAAGCACACAACTCGAACCTCAGGTCCCGATGTGACACCAAAGGTATCAAAGATGTTAACCGTACCTTATCATTGTCGCATGAAAAACATTTGCAAACTATGTCATTAAAGTTCAAACTGGATAATTAAAAATCAAAATACTTGTCACGCTAGGAACGAACATTGATTAATTCAAAATTATGAGATAATGAAAAAAGAGAGCCAAAGAGGTGGTTTCGGGGTGTGTTTGATTCATACCAACGGTGATCAAAATATCAGTAGGAAGGAAAAGTTTGCTCCAATGAGCAATTACATGATGAGAATCACCACTATCAAGGAACCACCAGGCGGATCCTTGATAGACGCATAGTGAGCGTGGGTTGCCTTTATATTTGTGGCTCAGGCATGTGGATTGTTGAGGTGATGTATGGATCATGATGACTAAGGGGAACTTTAGATAACATTTAGCAGCAAGTTGACACTTTACCAAAATATGGCTGGGATTGTGAGCGAGAATTGTGAGTGGGAAGTAACAAGAGGTGAGGGCCTCGGACTGTGAAGATTGGAAGACTCGAGTGGATGCCATTAACTTTGATAGCCTCAAGGATTTGGCGAGCTCCAAACCTGGGTTGTAGAGTTGCCATATTAGTCAGGCTAAGAGGAGGTATCAAGTTTGATGGTGTCGAAAATAATGTTACTTGTTTATCTGGTTCTCATGTAACTAATCAGAAGAGATTAATGCCTCGCAGCCATTGATTGCATCAATGAAATATTTGTATTTCTCGCCAAGTTCATCAAGGATTTATTGCCTTGATCCTCTTCCTCAACTAATACATTTGCAAGTTCACCATCACTGCTTCGAAATAAGTTGCATATAATGTTAGATTTAAGTTGATCCTTGAGAGTTATTTCATATGTACCCTTGTCCGTTTCGGAATTTGTGAATAAGAGAAAGACAAGATGAGCAGGCACGGGAACGTACCGTCTCCTGATACCCAATAAGCAAATGTGGTCAATCGTTATTTTCTATTGATATGTGAATTGACAGATATACAAGAGTACACTGACATATCCTACCAGATTATTAAACTTAGATAACTACACAATTGTCAAAGAATTAGTAAGTCCAATAAATCAAGACTCCTAATGATTGCTTATGATACAATCAATTGCGTTTAATAATGATATTACCAGGCCCATCAACTAACTGTATTGTTCAATATACTGATAACAATAACAGATAAGTTGTCTGTGCTACCAGCCTTAAATGCTTTGCGACTGATCCTATCTGCTAACGAGGTCGTTGCTACGAATTCAGACGAGGATTCAGGCGTCTTTCCGTGTAAGAGATCACATACATTTTGTGGTGTGAATACCTCAAATACCCCATCAGAGGCTAAAACCAGATACCTATTTTCAGGCTTGAAACATCTCCATCCCACAACCTCAGGGTCAGCAATAACACCATATCTAACAGAGAACATTTTCAACAGTTTCAATAGATGACACAAAACAATCCACAAAAAAATATTGAGGTAATGAGGCATATAAAAGACCTACAACATCAACCTGTGTACTCTCCTTAAATGGAGGATGTGTTTTTACCTTTTAAATTGAACATCACCAATAGCACGGGATATAGCCAATATACCATTGACACGAGGCACGCCCCACCAACTTACTATGCCACCAGCTGCAGTAATCCGTGCCTTTTCATCTTCTCTATCTGGATGGTGGTCTCTAGTCAGTTCCTCAACAACAAGGTTTTTCACCAAGGTGCCTGCACAAAAGTCAATGATAATCTACGAGAATGAACTGATTCGTTTAAGATAACAAACAAACATGGTATATCCAAATCTCTAAACTAGTAGAAAGGTGACGGACTTCCTGTATGATAGGGGGTTTGATTTTGTCCAGAGCACAACAGTGCCTTTGAATCACCGATGTTGGCAATAAAAAATTGGCCATCTACTAGAAGAACAATGATGGCAGTACACCCAGAAACATATCCTTTTTCACTAGCTTCCTGGTGACAGGAATGTAAAGTTGAAAAGTTTTCCAGCATGTGTAGCATTAATGCATAACTGCACTTAATCAACAGGCATACTTGATTAAATTCTAACTCAATATCTTGGATGGTCCTCAACAACGCTTCCTCTAGAATTTTATGTCTTGTTTCACTTCCTGGTGATGTACCCTGAGACCTTCATATTGATAGAGATTGAGACAAGAGAGAAGATAGAATGAATATTTAACAAAAATATTACACTCAAGACTGAGAGGACCCTTAATGGTCCTAATTCACAAATCATGTCGGTAGAATAAGTTTCTAGTTAATGGCAATTGTAACACATGATATGATGCAACCACCTTTTCAAATTCAGCATGACTTTGCAGATTTCGTAACAGTGAAATCTTCTATAGTTTTCACAAGAGTCGAGTTAAAGGTATATTCTGGAATCAATTTTACCATTCAGAAATTATCACTCCACATGGTTTAAACATAGAATTGCCACAATAAATTGACTGATTTCAAAACCCAAACCTCTTGCCTTAATGTATGTGAGCCGCTATTGTTTTTGGAGATTAAACGCAGTCGCCCATACTCAATGAACACAACATGCAAGAAAAGATAATCCAAAATCTTTCGTGAAGCCAGCTCACTTGCTTCCTTGCCTCCATGGCCATCGAATATTGCTGCAACACCTATAGAAACATCCTCAAGCACATCTTTACCTGGATTTATGGCAAGAATCCTTATGTAGTCACTTGTCCAACAGTTGCAATCAAGCAATGACAAACATTTGTACTTTATAAATGATATAACGGGAAGGATAAAAACGTAATAGGCTGTTTCGTATAGGTACCGATATTACTTGAAAAGGGTAATTTCATATCAAGATCACACGTAACTCGATCTTCTTGGTACTCCCTACGACCTCGAAGTGTGGAAAATTGGCAATTCTTTGTCGAATTCCGAGATGATTCTGCAGATAGCACCCATTGAGGACACTCCGGCGAATTAAAAACAGCCGGAGCACCTCCTTCTTCATATGCCATCATACATGACACCGAAACCGCATGAGCAATAAATGGAATAGCATAGAGCAATACGCATAAGCATGCTATGTTAGCAAGCCCTTTCATCATGAAGTATGCAGCTTAAATAAGATGTAAGCACCCAAATCACCCAGCGTCACTCGTCTTCCTAGAAAAACAAGCTGGTTTCTGCCTTACAGAATTCGTAACAGTTTCTTAAACTTGAAATGCACCATTCACGAATTTTACTGGTATATAGATAACCCTCAAAATAAATAAAAACCCCAAAACCCCTAAAAAGGGGAAACGATTATCTTGACTCCATTAATGAACGAAGACTCAGAATTCTTATTTCTTCTAGAGAATCTCCTAAACCAGAAAGAATTCGGTTCAGACTTAGGATACCTCGATTTCGGATCAAGGCGTGTTCTTGCTTCTTGGAAATGCGAAGCAATGGGTCAGAATAATAAAGAGAAAGGTGGGTTGGACTAGAAATTATATAGGTCTCTCCTTGATGGCCCAATCCTAACAAAAGCCTACTCAGAAGAAAGAATCTATAAGGCCATGACATCGTTGTCGTGTTATTATTCATTGTTTTGCCACGTGTTCGTTATCTATTTCAGAGGGTTAATTGTGATTTTTTTAAGAGGTAAAAAAAATAAGAATAACCCAAAATAAAAGTAAAGTGCTTATATTAAGTCAATAGAAAATTATAAATTTATTAATAATAAAAAGTGTCACTTCAACTTCTCATACAGTTTCTGAATGTCATTCCTTATCATTTCCCTGCCTGTTCAGGGTAGTCAAACGGTAATTATTGGTTAAATATCGCCACCAAAAACATGCGAAGTTAGGGTTAAAAGTTGATCTTGTTTACATGGTTTCCTATCAGGGAACATAGTAATCGAACAAAGGCCGAACATCTTTAGACATAGATAATCCTTAATGATGCAGCAAAAGTTTTGTTTTGACAGCAGCACTGCCAAGGAAAAATGACCGTCCTGAATGCATTGTCTTCAAAAAGAATACCACAAAATCAAGATCTTACCTTAATCATCCAGACCAGAAAAAGTATAAACATTCTCACCAAACTATGTGGTCCTATTTGGGGAGGGGAGTATACATCACTACCAACCAGGGCTTCAATCAGTATTTGATTGCCCATTTGATGGTTGAAGGATGCATCCAAGCTTGTGCATGAGGTTATTCCTGCCCTCTTGCTCTTAAACCTTCACCCAACAGAGATGTAAACAAACCCACAAAGAAGCAGAAGCAAATTGTCTTTCCTATTATGCAGAGAGCAACTCCATTATTTCAGATACCTGTCTTTTCTTTTCTCAAGATATTTATGCAGACATGCTTTTCTTGTTTGATAAACCGTCCACTGTTTTGAAGATAAGTTACATCAGAATATGGTTGAGCTATCATTGTTCAAGCACATTAAACCTCAGTTTGTGTTTGTTGGATAGGGAGAAATTATGGTAAGCCAATAGCATTCTCATAATGCAGCAGTTTTACAAAGCTGTAATTTAACATTAAAATTATAAAAACTGGACAGGTTTATGTATACAATCTAAAATGACAACAAGCACTTAGTTTCCAAACAATTGTTGCACATGGAAAACTTTTAATCTCAAAGAATCATCAATAATTAGGAACCAACATGATTAACTTTAATATATGGTGCCAAGAGTAGCAGGCAATTTAATCAATCATTAGATATGTTATACCTCAGTAACACAAACACTGGGCAAAACATTGATCATACACTCCTGTGCTTTCATCCATTTCACTTTACCTTCCATTTTGCATTCACTGATACTATTGCTACAGAGTCTCATTATTGATACAGGCATTTTAACAACTTTTTTGGAGTGGTATCATGAAGGAATGTTTACCAGGATTCTCTACATGATGCATGCTGCTTTCTTCATCATGAAGGAATGTTTTCCAGGGTTTCCAAATACCAAAAAATAATACTAATAACCGAATTTTTCCTTAACCGATGAGCTGCCACTAAATCGGGAGGTCGGGAGCGCTCACCTCAAGGTATGACACCTCAGGATATCACCAGTTCGAGTCCTCAGAAGAGAACGCCTTGGGGTATACCTGACCAATTGGCTGGAAACGTGCGTCGGGTGACCTGCAACCAGGAAAAAAGTTAGAGGTCACCAAAAATGTTTCCGTAAGCCCTCCGATGCTTAAGTTAGGTCGGGTGCTCGAAAATAGAAAGCAAAGATGTACATAAAGCTGAGAGGTTGTGACTTTGTGAACGTCAGTAAAGCGAAGGATACATGTGTATTTGTAAGGGGGTTTAGCGGTTAGTATTGACACTTTACCGGGTTAGTGATGTGCTTGAGCGGATATCACGGCTTACGTTATACCTGAATTGACCACTTCTTCACACGAGATTGCCACCTGAATTTTTGGGACGAGACCAATTCAATGCATACTAGTATGCCATCAGAGGCATAACTGTCGCGTTTCAGATCATCAAATTGGGCGAGACCATAAAGGCTCTTCCCCGAATATCTTACCCCGACCTCTCGATGCGCCTTACCACAATAGGTAGAGTCCTCGGTCCTCGATCCTCGGGTCCTGAGTTGATGTAGAAGGTGTCAAAAGTATTCCCTGGCGGATCCTAGACGAAGAATTGAAGTTTAGGACCATGTGAAGTTCTTATGGGACCGGAGCTCGGATTTGTGTTTTTGAGGAAAACCATGATCCATGTAGCTTCATCTCGCGGCCATTGATTAAGTGAAATCGGAAGGTCGGAATGAGTCCTAGCTCGGTACTCAAGGCAACGGTTGGGATTCCAAAGATGATTTGAGCCCTTCGTTGTGGGTGTAATCCAACGGTTGTGGTGTTCCACGTTCTCCTGTAAATAGGTAGTCAGTTTTGTTCATTTTTCACTTTCACTTTTTTTCCACCGAAACTCTGTCAAAATATCACCTCACTCCCAAGCTCTCGATCTGTTTTTGAACTGCTCTCCAAACTTGTAAGTGTTTGGTCCGGTCATGACAACAAAGATGTCATCCCCCGATAGTAGTGTTGTTAGGAAGTTAGCGGAGTCCTTAGATTCCCTAGTGTCTTCAAAGTCTAGAGGTGAGGAGGGTGGTACCCCGATCACGTAAATGCACGTCAAGCAAGGCTACTTAAGATAGCTCGAGATGAGGCCGAGCTTACCTCCCTGGGGTATCCTTGGCACGAAGTTAGGGCTTCAACTCTTTGGGAGTAAGATATTCTCGAGATTAGAGATAAAGTGGGGATGTCGAGTTGGTTTGAGGTTATTATTCCTGACGTGGAGGACCGATTCATCATCCTCCTACCGGCTTCCATACCTTTTACATTAACCAGATAAACATGGGCCTGAGATTCTCTATTCTTAAGTTCATAGTGGCATTATGTAGTCACCTTGGGGTTAGCCCTAGTCAAGTGGCCCCAAATTCGTACAACTATCTTTTGTCCTTATGAGTTTTACTTAAATTTTTCGAAATTCCACTCTCGACTTACACCTTGATGCAACTTATACAGGTCAAGAAGCTGGGGCCCGTAATCAATCAAGTTGACGGGACACCTCATCACATCTTCGACATCCACGATCCGTAATAATTTAGTGGGACATTCCGACCAATCGGTCGACATCCATATGTCCGTGAGATCAGTCATAGTTTCGCAATTATATTTTTTAACTTACGGCTATTGTTGCAACAAAATGAAGCACTAAAATTCCTTTAAAAACAAAAGCATAACATTCCCATCTGCATACGTGGCGGAGGGTTGTTGGGAAGGAGGAGGGCACAATGCTGCAACCTAGCCGTCATAATCCCGAAAAGAAATCGCACACACACAACGGTTGTCACAAGGACACCCACCCAGCAGTCAAAAAGAAACGGAGAGGAACTCATGCACACTGTTTTGTTAAATAGGGCGACGTAAGTTGCCTTTAATACCTCCGCATACATAAAACGCATGCACAACAAAGGGGGAAAAGAAGCCGGCTGCACCAGCAACATGCATGCACACAAACACAGTCGAACAATCGAAAGAAAACCTTAAGTTCGACACCATAACTTCGCCGATGATTTTCCGTATAATACAAAACAGGAGGGCTCGCACATGCACACGGCCAGAAAATATGAACTAATGCACGCCACATGAACAACCCTCAGGTCGACCACATGAAAGAAACAAACATACACACACGCTGGGGTTTCAGGCAAGAGGTTATCACGGACAGACAACAGACCACACGTACATATATTAAACATCTTTGCAAAACTGTGCCAGATAACTTACATGACAGAGAAATTCACACAATTCTCATGCTTTAAAAAATCAGAATTTCGAGCATCATTCATTGGATGGACAAAAATTTATGATTTCCTTGACACGTCAAAAGATCGGAATCAAACTTGCCTCAAATTGTAGAGGAGGTCTCCCACGAGGATCGACACCGCGAGCACTCAAAATCTTCCTCCAAAATTCCTTGACATGTAGTAGGTTTGAATCCTTCTCCTTGAAATGAAATTGATTTAAAATTGCTCAAAATGTTCAAAAGCGTTGATTTTCTTTAAATATACTATTATAAATTTTTAGATAAGTTTGAAAGTGTTAGAAAACTTAAATAGACGTAAATTTAGCCAAAAAAAAAATTTAAACTTAAACACCTAATAAATTAGCACATAAACTTAAATCATTTCTCCTGTTATAAAGATTATAATCTTATTAACTAGGGTGCAAAGCCCTGATTTTTATCAAACATTCAATCGTATTGTATTAATCTTCTACCGGCTCGGGTATATTCCTCCAAAAATCTTCCATCGAACCGAAAATTCTGAATTCTTAAAATACACCTTAAAATCAGTTAAAAAAAATCTCTTTTAAATAATTTATTTAACCGTTTAAAAAATTTCATTTTTATTCTTTGAAAACAATTTAGTTGGTTCGCATGACTACCTTGGATTTCCGATCATTACACAAAAATGTGTGACATATTACCCATGAACAATTTCTTTTTCCACTAACCTCTTGAACTTTTTTTCCCTTCAATTGACCTTCGATTTTGGGCGGTTGGCCCGCACTTAAAACAAAATTATTAATTCTTACTATTTATATAATACAGCATAATTTTTTTTTAATGTATTTTGGTGTATTTTAATTTTTGAAAGATTTATATTGTATATGATTATTATGTTCACTAGTTTAATATAAACTAATTCAATTTAGTATTCCTACACCTATTCAATGTTGAATATTCACATACATCCACTTCATTTAAGTTTTGCGTTAAGAGACGGAAATTCAATCACCCCAAGTTCCAACGAAACTGAACTAAATTTAAGAACAATGTTGATAAATGTGAATAGTTCTCTAAAATTTTGAATGAATATGAGCTGATATTATTGTTCTGGGGGTTTAAATATGAAATGTATGTGGTGGGGTATAACCGTAGAAAGAAAAAGGAAAGAATGTCTCTCATGGACATAGACGGGTTGGTTAGACTTGGTGACATGAGAGTACCTTATCCGATTTCACGAGTTCGATTCACGTGTAGACCATATTCCCCATTGAAATATTATTGTGTATGCTCTAAGAGTTAGTCCATTATATAAGTCATCTCCCCTGCCTATTCGTGCATATCCCTCGATTTAAAAATTGTATGGACCAAGGAGCTCTGACCTATATAAGGTTAGCTTATTAATAGGCTAATATATAGAAAAAAAGAAACATATTAGAAACTTGGGCCCGGCCTTGTACAATGTAACATACCGATGGGCTTAAGAAAAAAGCTATTAAAATAGTTAATCCAGTGCAATCCGAAGTCTTCAATGGATCCAAGAGATTAAATTCACTACCAATGATAACAGTGGCGTCCTTGCATCAACTAGCGGCTGTTCCATTTCAATTCCGGAAGCTATGGCTCCTCCCAAGAAACCCAAGCAAAACACGAATTCTAACAAATTTTCAAAGAGCAAGAAGAAGAAGAAGAAGAAGAGTAAGGTCGTTAGCTCAGTTCCACTGGACAATAAAGCGATTGATTCTGAATGGTGGGATGTTTTCTTGAAGAAGAACTCTTCCTCCCAAGGTACTTTACACTTTTTTACTCCATTTCCGTCTTATCCTTCGGGTTTCGTTTGATCGAAATCCAGCTAAAAATTTCAAGTTGGACTGACAGAGTAACCCTTTATTGGATCTGAAAAAGATTACATTTTTGGGAACGTTGTTTGTCTAGCTCCGTGATTCCAATTTTGATGTGGGTTCTTGATTTTTCTATGTGATTATCCTTGCTTCAGTTATTATATATGCTGGATATCAATTTATGCACTTATTAACTTCTTTCTGCGGGAATTGGTGATAAAGAACCTGGAGCAAACATCCTCCATTGCATTCAACTTTATTTCTCACTCGAAGTTTTGGGGATGCATTATGTGTTCCCGAATTTATCTTTAAACTCGCAATGTTTTGAGATTTATCGGAACTTGAATCGGCCGATGGCTCTCTCACTCATTGTACATTCATATTTATCTGTTCCAGTATGCCCCTTCTAATTACATACAATAGGAAACTTTTGAGACCTCAATATAGCTTAATCTCCACATTTACAACTCAGTGTCAGTTGTATTTTCCTTTATTGTATTCAATTATTTTGAAAGGACCAAATGTTTTTAAAATATTTTTCTTTAATTTAAAAGAGTATGCAAATTTATTTTTTCTAGCGGTTCCGTCACTATTCATGTGAATAGTAACCTCAACAAATTGCCCACAAATGTCGCAAAACTTGAAAGTGACGATCGGGCAACATAAAATTCAATAAACATTGTCTCGTAAAAACTTTTAGGTTAATTCTAACAACCTACCTCCAAATTTCGACGTCTCAATGAAATTAATTCAAAGTTTAAAAACGTAAACATTCGCTCCAAAAAATATGGTTAAATCACTAATTGCGAAATCTGTAAAAGGTCTCGGGAGTGCGCTCCTGCATCCGAGCTTTTCAAGCGTCGTCACCTTGAGTCTCTACATCACTCTCACCTGCACACATTCACATCTAATGAGTCTAAAGATTCAGCAAGCTCAAATCTTTATAAAGAACCTGGAGCAAACATCCTCCATTGCATTCAACTTTATTTCTCATTCGAAGTTTTTGGGACTTATTATGTGTTCCCGAATTTATCTTTGAACTCGCAATGCTTTGAGACTTATCGGAACTTGAATCGGCCGATGGCTCTCTCACTCATTGTACATTCATATTTATCTGTTCCAGTATGCCCCTTCTAATTACATACAATAGGAAACTTTTGAGACCTCCATATAGCCTAATGTCCACATTTACAACTCAGTGTCAATTGTATTTTACTTTATTGTACTCAATGAATTTTGAAACTACCCACCTTTTCTAAAATATTTTTCATTAATTTAAAAGAGTATGCAAATTTCTTTTTTCTAGCGCTTCCGTCACTATTCATGTGAATAGTAACCTCAACAAATTGCCCACAAATGTCTCAAAACTTGAAATGACGATCAGGGAACATAAAATTCAAATAAAGATTGTCTCATAAAAAGTTTTACGTAAATTCCAACAACCTACCTCCAAATTTCGATGTCTCAATGCAATTAATTCAAAGTTTAAAAACGTAAACATTCGCTCCAAAAAATATGGTTAAATCACTAATTGCGAAATCTGCAAAAGGTCTCGGGAGAGCGCTCCTGCGTCCGAGCTTTTCAAGAGTCGTCACCCCGAGCCTCTACATCACCCTCACCTGCACACATTCACATCTAATGAGTCTAAAGATTCAGCAAGCTCAAATCTTTATAAAGAACCTGGAGCAAACATCCTCCATTGCATTCAACTTTATTTCTCATTCGAAGTTTTTGGGACTTATTATGTGTTCCCGAATTTATCTTTGAACTCGCAATGCTTTGAGACTTATCGGAACTTGAATCGGCCGATGGCTCTCTCACTCATTGTACATTCATATTTATCTGTTCCAGTATGCCCCTTCTAATTACATACAATAGGAAACTTTTGAGACCTC
>KV017445.1:116794-138697 GCA_001598015.1 Dorcoceras hygrometricum
GCGCTCCTGCGTCCGAGCTTTTCAAGCGTCGTCACCTTGAGTCTCTACATCACTCTCACCTGCACACATTCACATCTAATGAGTCTAAAGATTCAGCAAGCTCAAATCTTTATAAAGAACCTGGAGCAAACATCCTCCATTGCATTCAACTTTATTTCTCATTCGAAGTTTTTGGGACTTATTATGTGTTCCCGAATTTATCTTTGAACTCGCAATGTTTTGAGACTTATCGGAACTTGAATCGGCCGATGGCTCTCTCACTCATTGTACATTCATATTTATCAGTTCCAGTAAACTTTATTTCTCATTCGAAGTTTTTGGGACTTATTATGTGTTCCCGAATTTATCTTTGAACTCGCAATGCTTTGAGACTTATCGGAACTTGAATCGGCCGATGGCTCTCTCACTCATTGTACATTCATATTTATCTGTTCCAGTATGCCCCTTCTAATTACATACAATAGGAAACTTTTGAGACCTCAATATAGCTTAATGTCCACATTTACAACTCAGTGTCAATTGTATTTTCCTTTATTGTACTCGATGAATTTTGAAACTACCCACCTTTTCTAAAATATTTTTCTTTAATTTACAAGAGTATGCAAATTTCTTTTTTCTAGCGCTTCCGTCACTATTCATGTGAATAGTAACCTCAACAAATTGCCCACAAATGTCTCAAAACTTGAAATGACGATCAGGGAACATAAAATTCAAATAAAGATTGTCTCATAAAAAGTTTTACGTAAATTCCAACAACCTACCTCCAAATTTCGATGTCTCAATGCAATTAATTCAAAGTTTAAAAACGTAAACATTCGCTCCAAAAAATATGGTTAAATCACTAATTGCGAAATCTCTAAAAGGTCTCTGGAGTGCGCTCCTGCGTCCGAGCTTTTCAAGCGTCGTCACCTTGAGTCTCTACATCACTCTCACCTGCACACATTCACGTCTAATGTGTCTAAAGATTCAGCAAGCTCAAATCTTTATAAAGAACCTGGAGCAAACATCCTCAACTTTATTTCTCATTCGAAGTTTTTGGGATGCATTATGTGTTCCCGAATTTATCTCTAAACTCGCAATGTTTTGAGACTTATCGGAACTTGAATCGGCCGATGGCTCTCTCACTCATTGTACATTCATATTTATCTGTTCCAGTATGCCCCTTCTAATTACATACAATAGGAAACTTTTGAGACCTCAATATAGCTTAATGTCCACATTTACAACTCAGTGTCAATTGTATTTTCCTTTATTGTACTCGATGAATTTTGAAACTACCCACCTTTTCTAAAATATTTTTCATTAATTTAAAAGAGTATGCAATTTCTTTTTTCTAGCGCTTCCGTCGCTATTCATGTGAATAGTAACCTCAACAAATTGCCCACAAATGTCTCAAAACTTGAAATGACGATCAGGGAACATAAAATTCAAATAAAGATTGTCTCATAAAAACTTTTACGTAAATTCCAACAACCTACCTCCAAATTTCGATGTCTCAATGCAATTAATTCAAAGTTTAAAAACGTAAACATTCGCTCCAAAAAATATGGTTAAATCAATAATTCCGAAATCTGTAAAAGGTCTCGGGAGTGCGCTCCTGCGTCCGAGCTTTTCAAGCGTCGTCACCTGGAGCCTCTACATCACTCTCACCTGCACACATTCACATATAATGAGTCTAAAGATTCAGCAAGCTCAAATCTTTATAAAGAACCTGGAGCAAACATCCTCAACTTTATTTCTCATTCGAAGTTTTTGGGATGCATTATGTGTTCCCGAATTTATCTCTAAACTCGCAATGTTTTGAGACTTATCGGAACTTGAATCAGCCGATGGCTCTCTCACTCATTGTACATTCATATTTATCTGTTCCAGTATGCCCCTTCTAATTACATACAATAGGAAACTTTTGAGACCTCAATATAGCTTAATGTCCACATTTACAACTCAGTGTCAATTGTATTTTCCTTTATTGTACTCAATGAATTTTGAAACTACCCACCTTTTCTAAAATATTTTTCTTTAATTTAAAAGAGTATGCAAATTTCTTTTTTCTAGCAGTTATGTGAATAGTAAATTCAACAAATTGCCCACAAATGTCGCAAAACTTGAAAGTGACGATCAGGCAACATAAAATTCAAATAAACATTGTCTCGTAAAAACTTTTACGTAAATTCCAACAATCTACCTCCAAATTTCGACGTCTCAATGCAATTAATGCAATGTTTAAGAACGTAAACATTCGCTCCAAGAAATATGGTTAAATCTCTAATTGCGAAATCTGTAAAAGGTCTCGGGAGTGCGCTCCTGCATCCGAGCTTTTCAAGCGTCGTCACCTTGAGTCTCTACATCACTCTCACCTGCACACATTCACATCTAATGAGTCTAAAGATTCAGCAAGCTCAAATCTTTATAAAGAACCTTGAGCAAACATCCTCCATTGCATTCAACTTTATTTCTCATTCGAAGTTTTTGGGATGCATAATGCATTATGTGTTCCCGAATTTATCTTTTAACTCGCAATGTTTTGAGACTTATCGGAACTTGAATCTGCCGATGGCTCTCTCACTCATTGTACATTCATATTTATCTATTCCAGTATGCCCCTTCTAATTACATACGATAGGAAACTTTTGAGACCTCAATATAGCTTAATGTCCACATTTACAACTCAGTGTCAATTGTATTTTCCTTTATTGTACTCGATGAATTTTGAAACTACCCACCTTTTCTAAAATATTTTTCTTTAATTTAAAAGAGTATGCAAATTTCTTTTTTCTATCGGTTATGTGAATAGTAACCTCAACAAATTGCCCACAAATGTCTCAAAACTTGAAAGTGAGGATCAGGAACATAAAATTCAAATAAACATTGTCTCGTAAAAAGTTTTACGTAAATTCCAACAACCTACCTCCAAATTTCGACGTCTCAATGCAATTAATTCAAATCTTAAAAACGTAAACATTCGCTCCAAAAAATATGGTTAAATCACTAATTGCGAAATCTCTAAAAGGTCTCTGGAGTGCGCTCCTGCGTCCGAGCTTTTCAAGCGTCGTCACCTCGAGCCTCTACATCACTCTCACCTGCACACATTCACGTCTAATGTGTCTAAAGATTCAGCAAGCTCAAATCTTTATAAAGAACCTGGAGCAAACATCCTCAACTTTATTTCTCATTCGAAGTTTTTGGGATGCATTATGTGTTCCCGAATTTATCTTTAAACTCGCAATGTTTTGAGACTTATCGGAACTTGAATCGGCCGATGGCTCTCTCACTCATTGTACATTCATATTTATCTGTTCCAGTATGCCCCTTCTAATTACACACAATAGGAAACTTTTGAGACCTCAATATGGCTTAATGTCCCACATTTACAACTCAGTGTCAATTGTATTTTCCTTTATTGTACTCCATGAATTTTGAAACTACCCACCTTTTCTAAAGTATTTTTCTTTAATTTAAAAGAGTATGCAAATTTCTTGTTTCTAGCGGTTATGTGAATAGTAACCTCAACAAATTGCCCACAAATGTCGCAAAACTTGAAAGTGACGATCAGGCAACATAAAATTCAAATAAACATTGTCTCGTAAAAACTTTTACGTAAATTCCAACAACCTACCTCCAAATTTCGATGTCTCAATGCAATTAATTTAAAGTTTAAAAACGTAAACATTCGCTCCAAAAAATATGGTTAAATCACTAATTGCGAAATCTGTAAAAGGTCTCGGGAGTGCGCTCCTGCGTCCGAGCTTTTCAAGCGTCGTCACCTCGAGCCTCTACATCACTCTCACCTGCACACATTCACATCTAATGAGTCTAAAGATTCAGCAAGCTCAAATCTTTATAACGCATAATAACTATACGTCAACGTGCATCAAAATAGTGATGCTAAAATATGCTTTAAACTTCAACTTCAACGTTAACATAAGAACTTTAAACGAACTTTGAACTGTAAACTTTATCAAACGTTATCGCCAAAGTGCTTTAAGTAAGCTTTAACTTCAAATCATCAAACTTACATCATGACATGTAAATAACATAGATCCTCAAAACTAACATTTTGGTGAAGTATGCTTATTGATACGACCCATCTGTTTGCTTGGTCAGCTATAAACCATAAAACTAGGCTAGAATAGCTCTACGGACCTCTTGCGCAGTAGTCACTAACCCCCTCTAATATGTGCTCAACGGACCTCACGTGTCGTCGTCATATAACTCTACGTCTTGGTCATAGTCAAACGCATTCCTCAAAAATAATTTTCTTCGTTTATTTAAAAATATCGACATCACGTCGAATGCCATTAATATCGTCTTTTTCGTTTTCATAAACTTGCTGCCCGTAAACATGTTTCCGAAGTGTTAAAAATATAGATAATTTTAGCCAAGATCAATCGGAAACATTCTAGGCCTATCAGCGGAATGTTCGGACACCCGACGATCTCAATCAGTCACCGGACGGCTCCCTAAACTCATCACAATCACCCAAACCTAGAAAATATGTTTTTACACATCTTAAACATGTTTACAAGCCATAAACACGTTGTTCGGATGTCTTCGGTGTGCTGCAATGACCTCTAAACTTTTAGTGCTATGTGCCGCCCTTTATTGACTCCTAAGCGCCTCCTTTCAAGTTTCAACCCTTACCTATGAACATCATACAACAGCCCCTCACCTCATCTCTCGACCTTCTTAACATGCCTTAGGGACTTTACATCACCTCCATAACCTGCTGGACAAACCACATGACACCACACAACTCCAACGCACCAACCGTCCCTCACCGCTCTCGACCCGTTGCATGCGCATACCAGCTTCGAACCAATGACTCTCACGCTTCCTAGCTTCGACCTAGACCAGGTCCAGCACCCCCAGGACTCCCTAACTCCTAACCAGAGCCAGCAGACCACCCTTTTTGAGCCACGGTCGCGCAACATGAAAGCATGAGCCTCCACAACGCACGGCCGCTGCACGGCTCCTCCTATGACACTCACGCGATTGTTTCCTCTTGATCTGCACGTCCAGACATGCCAACCTGCTTTGACCCCTCTCCAAACTCATCAATAGATCCCCCTGTGCATCCTCTAAAGACAGCAGCAGTCCCTGTGCGTCACTGAACAGCCACAACCCGATACAATTCAACCTCATCTCACGGACGCATACACGCGCAGAAACAGCCGCTAACTGTCCAGCTTCTGTCATGGACGACCAGACCCCTACCATGCTGTTCTAGGCCTTCTAAACTCAACCTAACATCCAACTAAAGGTCCTGTAATGGCAGCAGCAGCCCCTGGACACCTTTGGACAGCGATACAGCTCAAAACAATTCAGCACAAGATGCAGGAAAACACCATCATGCAGAATACGAAACATGCTGTCCGAAATGTGCTCAAATCCCTTCTCATGCATAAACACACGTATGTGGCAGAAAGAAGGTCTTAAAACTTGCCTTTTCCGATATGAGATGCAAATATACGTTATCGAATGCGTGTTGACGAACAGGAACGATTATCTTCCAACTTTAGGCCTTGATCTTTGGTTCGAAACTCAGAGTGAGTGGGGGAAGGTGGCGGCTGTTTGGGGTGGGAAAAATCTGAATAAAAAAACGTGTGATGCTGCCCCTCAAAGGTTTAGGGTATAGTCAAATAAGCTTTAGAGTATGATTTAGGCCCCCTAGATATTAATTTAATACCCAATTCGCAAGCCGATTAAGTCTTAGTCCTACTCATTTAATATTATCAATATCATGGACTAAAGTTTGAAACTTTGGTATTTAAAAATTATAGTTTACACTTACCCGCTCAGTTGCTAGAAAAAAAAACGACTGGACAGACATAGCGCTCAAAAGTTCTGCGCTCAAAAATGAGTTTTTGTTTATCCGCTATTCAAAACTTTAAATTTATCATTAAGAAACTTTTTTTTCTTCTAAACTCTTTAAAATATTTTTTGGAACCTTTTGAAGTCACCTTTATCGTCCCCGATCTCCTTTCCGTGACTCGGTACCGGATATAAATCTGAGATCACAAACCTCAAGAAACACATTTAAATCTCATAAATAAATCATAATTAGTATTTAAAAACAATCTCAACTATATAATAAATCATTTAAATACATATCTCATGCATGTGGTTTGCGTGATTAGATATCGGACGCTACACATTTTCTATCATGAAATTTTGTATATGTGATTTTAAGATGAAAGAGTATTTTGTTTCATGTGGATAAGAATTTTCAGGTCCAAATGTGCCTCATAATGAGGAGGAACTTTTCAAGCATTTCTTCCGGTTATCGAAGAAAACTTTCGAGTACATATGCACTCTAGTTAGAGAAGATCTTATCTCCAGACCTCCTTCTGGCCTCATCAACATAGAGGGAAGACTCCTAAGTGTCGAGAAGCAGGCTGCTATTGCATTGAGAAGATTGGCCTCTGGTGAATCCCAAGTCTCAGTTGGAGCTTCTTTTGGAGTTGGCCAGTCAACTGTTTCCCAAGTTACATGGAGATTTATCGAAGCCATGGAAGAACGAGCCCGCCACCATCTCAGATGGCCTGACTCGAGTAAAATGGAGAGAATAAAATCCGGTTTTGAATCATCTTCTGGATTGCCTAATTGTTGTGGTGCTATAGATGCTACTCACATAGTGATGACCCTCCCAGCTGTTGAAACTTCAGATGATTGGTGCGATCAAGAGAACAATTACAGTATGTTTGTGCAAGGTGTCGTAGATTCTGAGATGCGATTTTTGGACATTGTAACAGGGTGGCCTGGGGGTATGCCAGTTTCTAGATTATTAAGGTGTTCCGGATTTTACAAACTTTGCGAAAGTGGTGCACGTTTGAACGGAAACGTAAAAGTATTATCTGATGGAGAGGAGGTTAGAGAATATGTAGTTGGTGGCACAAGTTACCCTCTGCTTCCTTGGCTGGTAACACCGTATAAAGATGATGAACACTCAGGGCCAAGATCTGAGTTCAACCAGGTTATTGAAACTGCACGATCTGCTGCCGTCAAGGCTTTTTTGCAGCTGAAGGGTGGTTGGAGAATCCTTAACAAGGTTATGTGGAGACCAGATAAGAGGAAACTACCTAGTATTGTCTTGGTTTGTTGTTTACTTCATAATATCATAATTGATTCTGGAGACAGATTGAATCCAGATGTTTCTTTGTCTGGCTGTCATGACTCTGATTATATGGGACAGATTTGTAAGCAAGTAAACCCCGCGGGAATAACCATTAGAGAAAACTTAGTGAAGCATCTGCAAGGCAGAGAACAAAATGCAGCACAGCCCTTTTGTTGATGCTGCAACGAGCTGATTCTTGCTACTATTTTCTTAGTGGAGAACTAGCAAAGCAAACGCCTCCCTAGTCGATTCCCGCATAGTAGTGTACAGAAAATTATGTTGAATTTTCATATTTCATAAATTATAGAGAAATAGCTGTCCACGTCTCATGCTTGTTTAATTTAATAACAATAATATAATTGAATTTGTAAAATAAATCTCACACTTATATTGTTATGTTATAATTGGTAACAACGTATCTGACTAGCGAGAAGTTCATTAACCAAAACATATGATTCCAGTTAAAAATAAATAGATAGCCCACAAACAGCAGTGGTCGGCTGACCATTGTACATGCAGACAGATTTACAGTTGCTATAGTGAAGGTGGAATGGATATTCGTGAAGAGGAAATATTGGCCTCACAAACCAATCTTTTCTAGAATTTTTATATTTGCCCAAAGTCCATCTCGTCCTTTAAGAGCTTGAAAGAGTCTTTGGTAACAAATAATTTCTTTTAAAAAAAATGTGAGTTTTTTTTCGGCAACTTATGAATCGACCTAGTGCACAGCTGGATTCTTGGTTTACTGGTATGTTTATCTAATGCTCTCGAGCTGGAACCAGCAATGTTTTTATTTGTTCAAGAGCCCAAATCACTGATACTGGAAGATGGATTCGAACAATTTGCACCCTTTGTCTACTCGAAGCTGTATTATCTATTCTCTGCTGTGCTAAATTCACAGTAAACGGATATTTACATGTGGAAATGTGATATAATTTTGTGTGCTTAAATATCATCTAGATTAATGTTTACGAAAGTTATAATATGAAATGATATTTCCAGCCCCCTCTTCGCCTGATCACTATATTCATCCTGAATATCGTTTAAATCTGGCAAGCCAAATGGTACAAAGAAGGCCATGCATAGACACCCGAGATATAGAACAATAAAGTATGCTGCATCTACCAGGACATAAGATGTGATTCCAGATTATAAAACTGCCTAGTGCTAAACATAAAAACTCCATCACTGAAGTTGACAGTAAAAAACAAAGCTGGAAACTAACTATTACGAAAGATGATCAAGAATCGAAACCAGAGTATATGCCACTCTCTCTCAACATCCTCTTCTCTTCTTCGACATAATTCTTCCCTCTGCTTGCCTGACCAAGATCTCGCTTCCTCTTCTCTTTCTGTTGAAAAGAGAGATTCTTTTTATCTTTACGTGCCTGCACGTACACAAGCTCCTCCCCAGAGGCGATTGATGCCCTCGTTTTCTGCCGTTCCTCGAAGGATTCTTCCTCCTCCTTTGGTCGAGTTTCTTTCCCCGTGGACCAAGTCCAGTCCTGCTCAGGCTCAGGCTCCTTTGGTGGTGGCACTTTCAAGACGGATAATCCTCCTTTATATCCATGTCGACTCAAAGCTTCAAAATCTATGCCTTTGCTCTTTTTTTTGGCAGAATCCACTGCAACTAAGAAACAAGATTGCATGTCAGCCAAGCCGTGCCTTACTTCCAACTTTTCTTCCAAATCGTGCTTCCTTTCAATTTTCCTCCATGATGCATCTGACTAGCAATACTATACATAATTCTGACGAGGGGCATACCTAATGAGAGCTATTGCCACTCAAATAACACGATTTCATATCTTTCTTATAATGCATCTTTAGACCAAATTACGTTCATGATATCAACAAAGTAATGACGAGGTGATCAGTAAAGATGCATCAAATTTCCAGCTTCAAGAGTTACAATCCATCATCGAAAATTGCACAGAATAGAAAAGGAACCTTAAAAAGCAGCAATGAACAGCCCAGCTCAATTTGAAACCATGGAATCAACCTGAACTCAAAAAGTATGCGATAATCCAAGAAAACCCACTAACAGTAAACACGTACCTTTCGAAGCCTTAAGCTTGAATGACTGATTCTTCTCTGTAAGATTAGATTTTGAGCTCCCATCAGGGTCCGTACCAACGGCTGAGGATTCATCGGAAGACTCTGTATCATCGTCTTCTCCGTCACTCCACCGCAAACCCCTCTTCATTGTTTGGACAATCAAGAGATTCACCAATTTAGGGCTTTCGAAATCTGATCCTGAAAAAACGATGTCGTTAGCTAGTGCCTAAGTTGTTGAACCCCAGTTGCACCACCCGGGCGGTGTAAATATCCATTATTGTTGGATAAACTCTTTTAATTTTGAAATGCTACAGTTTAATCAATCGAGTCATCGGTTGAACTTATGTCTCAGTCGATGCTGATTTATAAGCTACAAAGTAAATTATGCAGAATAGCTTGATCAATCGGTGAACAAAAACGCTATAAATTAAAGATATTGACAAGAGATTTGTTTATAATAGTTCGAAACCAGCTCCAATAAAGATTCCACTAAAAAACTTTGATCTAATTACACGAATTAATCAAACCCGCCCAACTCAGCTTGCAACTAATATGAACTTCTAATATACTCACACCTAATAGAGCAGGCTCTGTTAGTTTATAATAAACACAATCTCCCAAGTTAATATGATATTCTATGATAGCTTAAGCGTGAACCGATTCAGTAAAACTAAATTAACATGCTCAAAGTGTAAGTATAGAGGTTACTGAAACTTAGAAAACCATAGATATATTCTCATTGAACGGAATGATCTTATTATTCTCTTCACCTCTTATATTTATAGGCTTGAGATCCAACGGTAATAAATTTGAACGGTACTCTCAGCCACTGAATCCTCGTACCTTTGTCCTTTGAGAATAAATGTGCATTTAATGCATTCTGCATACTCCCTACCAATCCGTTAAATTCTTGTCCTTTCAGCTCTCGTACTTCAACAACTCTGTCAATATCCAGATTGTTGTTTTGCATGTCTTAATGTTCATAAATGCTCCTCTAAGGTAAAAAACTTGTTATCTGTTCTGATCTAATATGTTGATGTTCTTACCGTTCTGTTCTACAGAGCTTATCTAATCTGAACCGATTCGCTCATCTAATCTGCTCTGACTCGCTATTCAGCTGAACTCTAATATGCTCTTGAACATCCGATCTGAACTGCTTTTGAACTGATTGTCCTAATCTGATCGACATAAGCTCTCTTCTATTAATTCTGCTCTGATCAGTGATAAGCTGAAACTTTTCTCTAATCTATTATGATAAATCACTGCTGTTCTATTCCAAATTAATTCCAAAATTATTTATTTTCTTATCACAAAAACTTAGATTATTTTTTCGATTGGTCATAATTTTTTTCTTGTTTTCGTCACAAATATCGAATAAGAAATAAGAATTATCACATTTAATTTCGAATACTTTGCCATTTACTAACTAGTTTTGCAGAAATATACCAATAGATAGATATTTTACGTTTTCATTTTAAATGTCACATTGAATTTTTTAGTAATTTCACGTGAAGTTAATGAGGATAACAAAAAGGTTTAGAGCCAACCGATATAGGACCAGGAAATATGACGTTCTTTCAAGTTACTATCTTAATTAATGGCATACAAGGACTCTGACACAGCAATTTTTGGACCCCAAAATTTAATGGGTACCTATTTCCGTACTTTTGTTGTGGTTTTATAAATTGAGATCTCTTCAAATTAATGTGAAAACTAAATATTCGTGGTTTTATGGGTGAAAATATCTATTGCTTACAATCTGGCGCAACGCTCTTTACAAAATATGTTTACTAGAATTTAAAATTCCCAACGGGAAATTTGGGGCTGTTGTGGGGACACTATCTCCATCCTCGAACCCACCCGATAATAATCATGATGATGATGATGATGATGATTAAAAATAAGAAAAAAACATAGACGATTAACTTGGTCAAAGCTTCCGATCCCTAAATTAAACCAAATAAAATCTCTAAACAATAATTATTTTTTGATTTCCGCAGAATATATTCATGTTTTCCAAACCGATCATAAATTCAATAAACTTTATGTAATCTAATCATTTTAGTTTATATTGAGACGTGGGATGGTGCATGCATACAAAAGAAGTGGCTACAACGAATGAAACAAATGGAAGGTTTCTTCAAGAATTGGAGAATTTTTTTATTCACTAGAGTTTCTAATTTTTTTTTTTTGGAAAATGGACATTTATAGCAGAAACAAATTGAATTTCCTTCATCATATGAGATACTTCGGGTGATAGACCTTTACTTATTCAGGCAAGAGGATCCCGAGGATCACGGAGAATCTTCGTCGAGATATTCTCTTCCCATCGACATTGGCTCTCTATAAATACCAGTATGCTTCTCATTCTACACACACTCATTCTTGCACTCACAACATATATTTTGCTCCCGTTTTCTTTCCGCATCCTGCCTGACTTAAGCATCGGAGGGGCTTCGCCGGACACACTTCCGGCGCCCTCTGACCTGTGATTTGTGGTTGCAGACACCAAGGAGAACCAATGTCCATCCTCCAGCGCCCGACGCCCGACGCCCGACGACATAGTGCTCGAGTTCCCGACGTGGTGGTAGCTCTCGACTGAGATAATTTGGCTACATCAATTAGAGCTTCTAATTTTTTAATTTTTTTTGAAAAAATGGACATTTATAGCAGAAACAAATAGAATTTCCTTCACCATATGAGATACTTTATTTACTTTAGTAATAAAACATCACAGTTGATATTTGCTAATATATATTATTATTTTTATATTTCGATTATATATGTTGATGTCGTTGATTTCGATTATTGAAAGGTTATTGACCTTTTCTCTATGCTACGTCATTTTCTAGTCATTCAACCTAATTAAAAATTTTTGACGTTGTCTTTTTCCTTTTAATAAAAAGAAAGAATCCAAACATAATCCTATTTCGTATTTTTTTTTTTAATTTACTCATCGTCTTGTGGCATTCTGAAAACATAATAGGAAGATAATATTTCCGAATCAAAATCTCTATATTTTTCCCTATACAAATTCAAATAAAGCCAAAAAGTGACATTTTTTATTACCACTTTCCGAAATGGAAGGCACGTCTCTACCAAACAATCCAGCCTAGCGTCCGTACTTGATTTATTATATGTGGGATAGACAAGAATATGGGATGCCACGAGATTTTTCTACCGTGGGTCTCAAGGTAGGATTCCAAGCACCAAAATAATAAAAATAAAAGCGACTTGTTTCGACTGATTCGTCGGTCTTGGTCAACATGTGCACAACATCCGCATGCGCTAGCACGTGTTGGGCCACCTCCGGTGTGCCATGGCCTACCCGTGGAGTTCACCTCCAGATTGGAATCCGAAGCCATAAACACGTAAGTCGTGCACTCTTTAAACTTCAATATATACAATAATTCAGAAATATAAGTTTTAACTTATGAAAATAATACTAAGTTTGAACTGTTTTTCTCTTTAACAAGTGCTTCACTACTATCAACTCTCAGTTTGTCGGGATAGTATATATTATATTTGTAACAGAATGGAGCTACTTTGGCATGGAAGTAGAATGAATAGACAAACTTGACACCCCATCATTGAGACAAGAGAGGAGTCTATTATTGCCATAGAGGGTGCATCGCTAACTATTGTCTGCCTTTTGGGTCTTACTGAAGAATATGTCAAAAGGAAGATGGTGAATAGTCTAGGCATACTTGGAGATATATTCTCCCCTTGATATGATTACTTTAATCCTAGTAATCATTAAACTAAAGTAACCCTTGATTGCAAATGAATCTTGAAAACGAAAGAAGAGCGACATGTGTACGGGCATATGTAGCATGTGGAGTTGAGAATATTCATAAAACATTATCCAAAAAAGAACTTTATTTTAAACTTATCACATGCATTCAATCAACTGAGTTTCTTTAAATCCTTCGAGACAGGTGTATACATACATTGTAAGGACTAACCCAGCTCCTTGCTAGAGACCCTGGAGGGTGAACCCATACTCATAGGACTACCCATAACCCTGGAAGTGTGGTTAAACTATCTCCCCAGGGAATCGAACCCGGGGTAGTCCTATGAGTATGGGTTCACTCTCCAGGGTCTCTAGCAAAGAGTTAGGTGGGTCCTTACATACATATCCGGAGTACAAATTCCCCCAACCGGCCTAAATCAGATCCTACATTAAGGTAAATTTCAGAGCTTAATTAGTAATACCCGGAAGAAGCTATACAACCCAGTGGATATAATATAACGATCTTAAAAATCAGTGCGTTTGGACCTTAAAAGAAGCTGTACTCTGCTTGGAAACAGAGCTTTCGTAGTGTTCTAAAAGATAGATACACCGAAGAAAAGGTACAACTTAGTCTTCCGGCATGCCACATCTACATTGGGAAGATCACCATCCCAAGCACTAAAATATTCCATTTCATCAAGACCCAATAAAGTCATTGAGAGCATTTCTCTAAACCCAATGATTTACAGTGTCCAGATGGAATATTTTTCAACCTTTTATGACTTCCAATATCTAGACATACACTAGAGTCAAATTAATTGAGCGTCTTCTTATCTATGCAGAATGGTGCATGCTCAATTTATTGATCAACTTACATTAGAGAGTGAGTGCAGTTCAGGGGGGACAGAGCCCTGAAATCATAGGACAAAATGACTTGGCAGGGTCCTGTGGTGTGGCTAGCACCCTTGTTTTGGGCCAGGCCCCCTTCAATTGATTTGCCACTTAAGATAGATCATGATCCACACACCAAGCGCGTGTTTACTTAATCTCTGCAGTCTTCTTCACTTTATTCTCTTGAAAATTCGATACTTCGCTCTGTGCCCAAAACACAAATCCCCTCGACCTTTACGACTAAACACCATATCTCTACATTGTCTTTCTTGTTCCTTGTTTTCTGCATTGTCCTGTTTCGATATTTCTTTTTTGATTTATATCGTCTTTCCCACTTTTTTCTTGATTTCATTTGCAAATAACAGCTACTAGTTTCTTAGACTTTGGCTTCAGATTTGCGTTCCTCGAATCAAAATGCCAAGGAACTTGGATGGGTTTCCTTTGATTCCATCGATCAAGGACGATATGCCTTCATGTTCTTAATTTTATCATATTTGGATTACTATTATTGATAAAAATCTTTGTTCTTGGAGAGAGACTGGACTTCCTGACTTGCCGGTGATGGGGGGAAGAATAAAGTTCTGATCTTTTATCACAGAAAATCTGAAGGTGGTGAAAAATGAGAGATGGGAACTCGAAGAGAAGCAAGGTTTGCTTGTTTGATCAAAATGTGATTTTCGTGAAATCTGCTGCTTCTGTGTATCTTTGTTTTTAAAATTTATGACGACGCTCGTATTTTTTGGCGAAGGCTTCATGGCCTAAAACAATGGTCAAAAGATGGTTCAATATCAAGAGCAAAGGCGAGAATTGTCATGCTGATGGCATCATTTATGGAGGTGATTTGCTTTCCTTTTAATCTTCTAATGACACATTAATTGGTTAGTTATATGCAATTAAGTGTCCCATTTTTCTTTCTGTTGTCAAGTCTCAATCCGCATCTACCACTGTGTTTCTTGTACAGAACAAAAAAATATTAATTACAAAGATCTCTGCCTCCATCAGTCTGTTAAGATACTTGATTTGTTGCTTTATTAATTATTTTTTGCCTAATTATCAGTGCCAATGTTCCTCTTTTTTCTCCTCCCAATTCGGGAACTCTTCTGTAGAAATAACTCTAAAGCTTTTACCTTCTAGGTTTTGAGGAAGAATGGTGGAGCAATATCTCAGACAGGGATGCATGCACTCCCGGTAAAAGCAAAACAGGTTAAACTTAGACAACTGTTTTTTTTTTTAGAAAAATAAAGGATAACAGTACGTGGTAGTTAATGTCAAATTAATGTGGAAGTCAATGGGCTTCATTCCATTTTTGTGTTACCTATTTGATCAACAGAGAAATTGAATAAGCGAAAATCTGATCAGCGCAGTGAGATTGATCTTGATACCTCTCAAATTATGGATATACAGAACTATAGGTATCTAATTCTTTTAACCTTTCTTTAGCACATAAGTTCGAAGTTTTCCATTTTAAGATCAAGAATTGAAATGGTAAGTATCATTATATCGGTGTAGGATCTTTGTGGCCACATGGAATGTGGCAGGAAAACCGCCAACTGGTTGGCTGAATCTTGAAGAGTGGCTACACACCTCATCTCCTGCTGATATCTATGTTCTAGGGTGAATTCTTTGTCTAAAAAGATTGTGCTTTTAACTGATGTTGAGTTGACTATTTATGGAAGTTTATCACTTTTAGGTTTCAAGAAATCGTCCCTTTAAATGCTGGCAATGTTTTGGGCTCAGAAGATAATGGTCCTGCTAAGAAATGGTTAGGACTTATCAAGAAAACATTAAGTAGTTATCCTGAAAGCACCGGTGGCTATCTAACACCTTCGCCAGTTCCATATCCTATTGTTGAACTGGATGACAATTTTGTGAGGTTACATAGAGAAAATGCTTACTCTTTTTCAAGTCGACGATCTTTCCAATCATTGAACCATAGCCTACGAATGCATGATGATGAGATTTCAAAGCCATATGCCAGTTTTGATCGTCGATTCAGTGTTTGTGATCGGGTGATTAATGATAATAGACCAAGCGACTATTTTTGTCCAAACAATAAGTGGGACTGTTACTCTGAAGAGGAAAATGGGCAGAGTGAAGAGTACTCAACCATGTCGTATAGCGGTTCTATATCCATGGATAGAGACAGACAAGCTGAGCAGTCAAGGTACTGTTTGGTTGCAAGCAAGCAGATGGTTGGTATTTTTCTAACAGTATGGATAAAGAGTGATTTAAGAAATGATGTACGGAATCTGAAGGTGTCTTGTGTTGGCAGAGGATTGATGGGTTATCTCAGAAACAAGGTATGCCATTGTCGCATTGTGATTGTGGGATTCATAGTTGTAATCTCATAAAGTGATTTTTCTCAGGGTTCGATTTCTATTAGCATGTCTTTGCACCACACAAGCTTCTGCTTCGTTTGTAGCCATTTGAGCTCCGGAGAGAAGGATGGTGATGAGCAGCGAAGGAACTCGGATGTCATGGAAATTTTGAGGAAAACGAGATTTCCAAGAGTCCATGATATGGGAGATGAGAACTCTCCTCAGACAATTCTTGAGCATGAGTAAGTTCTCACTTTGCTAACAATTGGAGAATTAGACCAAACATTGTTTCTGGTTTAAGAAGTTCAAGTATTCAAATCTGTTTGTGTTTCCTTTAAGTCGAATTATATGGCTCGGGGACCTGAATTACCGAATTTCCCTCTCATACCCATATGCAAAGGCCCTGGTGGAGATGCATAACTGGAGGGCTTTGTTAGAAAATGACCAGGCAAGCCAACTCAAAAATCTTAGCATCCCTCGATTTACTGATTGTTGTTCAATCTGAGCCACCATTTTTACTTTCTTTCTGGAAACAGCTTCGGACGGAGCAGAGACACGGGCGTGTATTTACAGGTTGGAAGGAGGGGAGAATATATTTCCCTCCCACATACAAATACTCGACCAACTCAGATAGATATGCTGGAGAAAATACGCGTCCGAAAGAGAAACGAAGAACACCTGCATGGTAATGAAGTTTTCATTCTAAGCTAAACTATGTACTATGATTTATAAAGCTATTTAGCACAGGAGGATGGGATTTTTTTTATGTTTTTGGATAAAATCTCTTCCAAATAACGTTAATACGGTTAAACTTGGATTCAAGGTGTGATCGTATACTGTGGTATGGCCGTGGCCTCCAACAACTGTCATATGTCCGAGGAGAGTCTAGGTTCTCAGATCATCGACCAGTGTATGGTATATTTTCGGCAGAAGTGGAGTGTATTAACCGTGCCAGAATGAAGAGAAGCATTAGTTATTCCAGCTCTAGGATTGAGGTTGAAGAATTGTTGCCACACTCGAATCGGATATACTTGAGTGAACCCTCGTTCAAGCACTTACACATAGGATCCTAACACGGCAATATCCGATCTCAAGTCATCAATATGACTGAAAGAGAGGAGCAAACGGCTCCAACGCCAGAGGCCTAGGTGGGACTTTGGCCAAGGAAAACAAAATGCATCCCCAAGCCAATCGACAACGAGCCTAGTTTTTGTACCGAGTCTTGATCCATATCACACTTTTGTTCCCTTTACATGACTTCCTACGTCCTCATAATTTTGGAATCTATCTACTTCCAGAGAGCTAGAAAAATTTAGTGGCACTCCATAATTCTTTCAAGGACCAGGTAGACAAGGTGATATTACATGATATGAACAACGTTGACTTTTATGACTTGGTTCGTGTTGGTATCACTTACACTTCTTAGGACTCGATCATATTTCTTTTCCAGTGTGCGTCAGAACAAATTGTAAATACGACACAGTGGGTTTGAATACATTTTAAATATATTGGTTATTTTTCAGAAAATAAAGTTTGATCAAAGTTGCAATTTGGTTATATTGAAAACGTGGATACGGTACTTTAGTAGCAAAGTAAAGAAAAGAAAAACAGTAAAGACGAGGATAGGCGGAGGAGGGTTCTCAAATGAGTAGGGATGGCAACGGGGCGGGGTCGGTTTTGCCATTACCATCCTTTCCCCCGAATAATTCGTGGATCCCCATCCCCATCCCCGCGGGAATCGGTTCGGGGAAGGGGATCCCCATCCCCGCCTCTAATATTATATATATATTATTTATTAATCTTTATTATTAATACATACATATTTATAATATATTGAATACTATACATATACTATTACATATTATTATTACTTAATAATATATTATTAAAGAACAATATATATATGCCCCATGCTGAATTTTCCATTTGCCATCTGAAAGAATTCGAGACCTTACCAAACTCTTAGATGTGGAGCATGGGTAGAAATGATAGTGCAAATAAATAGCCTCCTCATCAGAACTGCAAAGTAAAGTTGATGTCCCTGGAAGCGTCCAAACCAGCTGATGCTGCCTCCTAAGCCCAAGATAAGCTAACACGGTTTGTTCGATGCTGCCTGTGTGGGTACTACCCACACAAGAATGGGACCAATGATCAGCTGACATGTGGCGGAGACAATATAATTAAAAAAACAATATAATTAAAAATAATAATTGAAACCTTCAAATTGAAAATTTCTGGGAAGTAGCTTTCTCCCTCTCCCGCTTGAAAATTTCTGGGCAGTAGCTTTCTCCCTCTCCCGCTGTGAAAATTTCTGCTAAAATTTCACACCTTCAAAAATCGAAAAGACCGGTTTCCACTGTTTTTCTCCCTCTCCATCTCAACAAAGTTTTCATCCTCTCCATCTCAACAAAGCTTCCTCCCCAAGGGCAACGTAAGTTTTTTTTTTTTCGAATTTTCCACTTAATCTTATTCTGCTAACTCCGATACAAATTACTAACGTCAATTTAGTAATGTGAATGTATTCTGCTAACTAAGGTTGAATTGTATTCCTTAAGTTTCAGTTTGTGCCTCTTAAGTAAATTGTATCTAATATCTCTAATCGCATTTGTTTAAATTTTTTGCAGCTGGTTTTCTATTTTTTTGAAAATGGAAGATGAAAATTCATTATCTTCCCAGAACTTGGATGGAGACCACATCGAAGAAGTTGTAAATCATGAAATTGAAAATACACAGTGTGGAATTTCGGATTTTTCTATGTCAGAAAATATTGAGGTACAAACTGAAAACTCTATTGTTGATGTATTGAAGAGTAAACTAGAAGTGGGTAATATTGTGAACACTATCGAAGAAGCTTATTTGTTGTACTGTCAATATGCACATTCGAAGGGTTTTAGCGTGAGGAAAGGTGAACAACGATGTTTCTCACATTCTAAAGAAATTCAGTCAAAGGAATTTAATTGTTCATGTGAGGGTTCAAAAGATGAAAAAAGATCTAGTAAAAGGATTCCAGTTTATCAAAAGCCGGTTACTAGAACTAATTGTAAGGCCAGATTGAAACTTTCAAGGGAAAAAGGGGGTGAATGGCGAGTTAGTAGATTTGTAGAGGAGCATAACCATGAGATGTTTGCACATGATCAAACTCACTTGTTAAGATCGGCACGCAATATATCACATGCAAAGCAGTCAACTCTAGAAGCTATGGTTAATGCTGGAATATCCGTCTCTTGTGCAGTTTCTTTTATGGAAACAGAAGCTTGTGGGCCAGAAAATTTAGGATTTACTAGAAAAGATGCATATGACCATATGAGCCGGTTGAAAAAACATACCAAAGTTGACAATGGAGATTCCAATGCACTTATTCAATATTTTATAAATACATCGAATAAGGAGAATTATTTTTATTGGAATGTGCAATTGGATGATGACGATAGGGTGATGAACTTTTACTTTAGAGATTACAGATGTTTGGTTGATTTTGAATATTTCGGAGATGTGTTGTCAATTGATACAACTTATAGAACAAATAAATACAATTTGATTTGTGCTCCATTTGTTGGTATAAATCATCATATGCAGAATTGCGACTGGATTTCCTTCTTCTCTTTGCGTCTGGTTCTCATCTCTTTGCCTGTTGCGACTGGATTTCCTTCTTCTCTTTGCGTCTGGTTCTCATCTCTTTGCCTGTTGCGACTGGATTTCCTTCTTCTCTTTGCGTCTGGTTCTCATCTCTTTGCCTGTTGCGACTGGATTTCCTTCTTCTCTTTGCGTCTGGTTCTCATCTCTTTGCCTGTTGCGACTGGATTTCCTTCTTCTCTTTGCGTCTGGTTCTCATCTCTTTGCGTGTTGCGACTGGATTTCCTTCTTCTCTTTGCGTCTGGTTCTCATCTCTTTGCGTGTTGCGACTGGATTTCCTTCTTCTCTTTGCGTCTGGTTCTCATCTCTTTGCGTGTTGCGACTGGATTTCCTTCTTCTCTTTGCGTCTGGTTCTCATCTCTTTGCGTGTTGCGACTGGATTTCCTTCTTCTCTTTGCGTCTGGTTCTCATCTCTTTGCGTGTTGCGACTGGATTTCCTTCTTCTCTTTGCGTCTGGTTCTCATCTCTTTGCGTGTTGCGACTGGATTTCCTTCTTCTCTTTGCGTCTGGTTCTCATCTCTTTGCGTGTTGCGACTGGATTTCCTTCTTCTCTTTGCGTCTGGTTCTCATCTCTTTGCGTGTTGCGACTGGATTTCCTTCTTCTCTTTGCGTCTGGTTCTCATCTCTTTGCGTGTTGCGACTGGATTTCCTTCTTCTCTTTGCGTCTGGTTCTCATCTCTTTGCGTGTTGCGACTGGATTTCCTTCTTCTCTTTGCGTCTGGTTCTCATCCTGCGTCTGGTTAATTTCCTGCGACTGGTTCTCATCTCTTTGCGTCTGGTTGTCATCTCTTTGCGTCTTGCGACTGGATTTCCTTCTTCTCTTTGCGTCTGGTTCTCATGTCTTCACGTCTGATTTCTTAATTTAATTCCTGCGTCTGGATAATTCCAACGTCTGGTTAATCCTGCGGCTGGATAATTCTTGCGTCTGGATAATTCTGCGTCTGGATATTTCTGCGTCTGGTTTGCTCCTTTTATCAACATTTGGTTTTTTGCTACGTCTGGATCATCTCTTCAACAGCTGTTTCAATTCATCTCTTCGACAGCTGTTTCAATTGATCCAGTTTTTTTGCTACGTATGGATCATATTTCTTCTTCAATTTACTTCAATTCATCTCCCTAGCTTCGGCCAAGCTTTCTTTCTTTGCTCAACTCCAGGCCCTCCAACCCGATTCTGTCTTGAACGTTTTGGCTCTTCATCTTCTCTTCCCAATCTTGAAACCAATCAAAAGGGCTCAGAAAAGGTGCAAGAAGTAGACTTTCTATGGTGGTTCTTGCCGCTGCCAGGTAACTTGGGAAATTCTTCTCCAATGATTCAAAAAGGGCTTCATAATGCCTCAAATTTGCAGAGGACAATTGCTCCATGGTTGTTTCATCGGATTCTGTTTCGAGAAAAAGAAAAGGTCCAAATAATATATGCCGCTAAACTAGAAGACTCCATTGACTTTTAAGGTAAAACGCAAGTGGCCCACTGTGCGGTTGAGATTTCCTCCAAGCGTATAAAAACAGACGGACGAGATTAAAACATATACAAACGTGGAGAATTGCTGGGGCTACTCATTTGTTTTTACTAGAAAATTGGAACTTTGTTAATATCAAAAGAAATTTCTTCACACTCTCTGAACAACAACTTTATTTTATGGATGAAAATCGATACAAAACAATAAAAATGTGGTATTGATTTATGTGGTATACAAAACAATAGCAAAGCTGGACGAGGCTCCGCAATGAAATCAGCAAAGCTGGACGATGCTACATGATGAAAACATTCTGCTACATGTATTACACTTGTGATGATGTGATTTTTTTCGTTGAAATCAGTAAACATATATCTGTAATGAAAGGAAAGCTTCCTGAATGTTGTTTGTTGAATCAATGTTTTTCTGAATTCAGTAAACATATTTTTGTACTATCATTCACTTGTGTTAGGACCGAATCAACGTCTGTTTCATCTTAATTTCAACATCTTATTTTTCTGTCCAATGCAACTGTTCACTTCGTCTGATTTTCTTGTTCAATGCTTTACGTCTGGTTTAATTTTTTTCTTTAGCTGCGTCTGGTTCTTCTGTGCAATTCAGCGTCTGATTATTCTTTAGCTACTGCGTCTGGATTTCCTTCTTCTCTTTGCGTCTGGTTCTCATCCTGCGTCTGGTTAATTTCCTG
>KV017449.1:41026-61515 GCA_001598015.1 Dorcoceras hygrometricum
TTGTGACACCCAAACCCAACGGGGCCACGAGAAATGGGGTAAACAAAATTTTCGAATAAAAGAAGGGCTAAAAGAAGATTTGTTATAAGCTGCATCTCTTATAACTCCAAGAAAAAACGAAACTCAAGACCAATTCGAAATTCAGCAGATACTCAATACGCGCGCTACTGCTAAAAACTTTTGCGGAAACAGGGTATATCATATAACTTTGCAATTGCGGTTTACAACAGCTGTTATTTGAGATAAATATACAACCATTGCCACTGATTTAATACAGCATATCCTAACCAAAACAATTTAACTATGACACGGAAAACGTAGGCCTTGGATAAACACAACGCCACCCATCTGCTGATTTCAAGTTTCACCTGCTGTTCCTCCATCAGCTGTCGTACCTGTACCATTTTAAAAGCTAGTGAGCCTAAAGGCTCAGCAAGTAAAATCTGAGTAGTAACAATTTCATAAAACGCAGGCAGACATCTGTACAATGCATATGTTAAGGAACTTCACTATGCAATATCATTTTTCATAAACATTTCAATGGCAGAAACAGGGGAAAATGGCCCAGTTTCTCATTTCTTTCAATTTCATTTTCAGTTGATCATGGCATATAAGTTCTATTTGGTCCGTGTTGCACTTTGATCAAAATGACTCCCGATATTAGTTTAGCATATAGCTCATATGAAAAGGGCAGTCGACATCTAGACAACTGCTCACCCTTCTCCTTGGTGACCTTAACTGTCTATGCCATAATCTAAAACATCTTTTGTTCCTTAACAATCCTTTCTTTAAAACATTTCTTTTCAACATCGGGTTCCATCATTTTAAACATTTGCTTCCCATTTTAAAACTTTACTGAGTGTTGAATTCGACCTTGAAAACATATCGTTAAACTGGAACTGATTGAGAGAAAAACCAGTCGAAATAAATAGTACCAGTCGCAAGACTAATACCTGCTGAAATGAAAGAAATACATCTGCTGGTGAACAGTACCAGTCGCAAGAATAAATATAAAATGAAACGATGTCGTTGAGGCGATCAGCAGATGAATACAAAACTACCTGCTGATCTTTGTATAATGTGAAACGGTGTCGTTAGAGTGATCAGCAGACGAAATAAAACTACCTGCTGATCTTTGTAAAACTAAATGGAACGACGTCGTTAGCACATCAATCAGTCGCAAGGAAAAGTGCTAACACGATTATATAAATGAATAGTACCAGTCGCGAGACTAATACCTGCTGAAATAAATAGTACTTGAAATTAAAGCAACTGCTGAATTTAAAATCGCAATGCAGCTGCTGATTCCTTATCACAAGAATGCAACTGCTGATACTAAATAAAGGAAGACGCATCTGCTGATGAACAGTGCATCTGCTGAATTTTATGAAAAATGCTTGTAACATCAAAACAACGATCGCGCTACCAGCAGTTGCCTATTAAACCAGACTTTATACTGATCTAACTAGCACTGCTGATTACACAAATCATCAAATCCTGATATTACAACAGAGAGGAAAACATTCATAAACACTATATCAATACAGCTGCTGAATCTTAACAAGTAGAAACAGCTGCTGGGACATAACTCGACGTTTGTAATATCAGAACAACAACAATGTCATCAGCTGCTGCCTATCAAACCATACCAATGATTCAACCAGCAGCTACCGATTTCACAGTTATCAAATTCTAATATTACTGCTATTTCGAGAAGAACATTCATAACTTTTCTGGAAGTGAATTCCGATCCTCAGTATCTTTTTGAAATCAAGCATGACACATTCCTAAAAGTTAGTAAAATTCCCTTCATATTGTTTTAATTTGTAAAACACCAAACCTTCTTTTAAAGAAATCATTTCACCTCCTTAAATCATTTTACAATCAATTTCAAACCAACTTGTGTATTGCTCTTTGGAGTTACCTGCTGAAATCAGCTGCAGCGCAATCTTACCTGCTGGAATGAACAATTCAGCAGATACATAATATTCAAAATTGCCAATTGGCCCATATGATTTATGAAATGCATAAATATGGTCCTAAGGATTTTGGGGCGTTACAGATTTGATGAACCGAGTCTTAGAGAGTTCATCAATCAGTTCATGATTGTTTTCATTGATGACATATTGGTTTACTCGAAGACTTCGATGCAACATAAAGAGCATTTAAAGTTGATCCTCCAAACACTTCGAGATTGTAGCTGTATGCTAAGTTTTCTAAATGTGAGTTTTGGTTGGATAGAGTAGTATTTCTGGGTCATGTCATTTTGGCTGAAGGAATATCTGTTGATCCCAGTAAAGTAGAGGCTGTTGTGAGTTGGGAACGTCCCAAGAACGTCTCAGAGATTCGTAGCTTTTTGGGATTGGTTAGCTATTATCGACGCTTCATTGAAGGATTCTCTAGTATAGCTAAGCCTATGACGCAGCTGACCCAGAAGGATAAGAGATATTTTTGGACAGAAGAATGCGAGAACAACTTTCAATTGCTCAAGGAGAAGCTAACTACAACGCCAGTGTTGGCTTTACCTTCAGGTTCAGGAGGTTTTGTGGTACGTTCTGATGCTTCGCTTAGAGGATTGGGTTTTGATGCAACATGGTCGAGTCATTGTGTATGATTCCCGTCAGTTGAAACCCCATGAGACTCGATACCCAATTCACGACTTGGAGTTGGTAGCCATTGTATTTGCCTTGAAGATTTGGCAAGTTTGTGGTGTATACTGACCACAAGAGTCTTCAGTACCTCTTCTCTCAGTCTGATTTGAATATGAGGCGGCGAAGATGGATGGAGCTACTTAAGGATTTCGATTGCAAGATTCAGTATCAGCCTGGGAAAGTGAATGTAGTTGCTGATGCGCTTAGCAGGAAATCTCAAGTTATGATGATTGCTTCGCTAAATATCTCGAAGGTCCATGAGCATCTAAGCACTACTGGTTGGCGTTTCTACCCCAGTGATGACTACGTTGTGGTATCATCTTTTCAAGTTGAGCCACAGATTGTTTCAGATATTAGGGCAGCCCAGAGAACTGACCCATATATCCATGAGCTGAAGTTGAAGGCTCAAGCTGGTCAGCTGGAGGATTACACAGTCGCATCTAATGGTTGTTTTAAGTTTCAGGGCAGGTTAGTAGTGCCTAACCTGATTGGTTTGAGGGTAATGATCTTAAGAGAATATCACTGTAGTCCTTATCATGTCCATCATGGTGCAAGAAAGACGTACCATGCCTTAAAACTGCACTATTGGTGGGCAGGTTTGAAGAAAGATATTGCTGATTTTGTTGCTCGTTGTTTAAATTGTCAGCAAGTTAAGGCAGAGAGGATGAGACCTGGTGAACTATTAATGAGCTTATAGGTGCACCAATGGAATTGAGAGCATGTAGCTATGAATTTTGTGACGCATTTGCCTAATTACAGCCGAGGATGTGATGCTATTTGGATGGTGATTGACAGACTTTCAAAGTCATCTCACTTCGTTCCCTACAATATGACAAATTCGTTGAATAAAATGGCGAATTGTACATTGTTTTCGTAGTTCGATTGCATGGAATGCCTGTATCCATAGTTTCAGACAGAGATCCAAGGTTTACTTCCAGATTTTGGAAGAGTTTACAAGCAGCCTTAGGCACCAGATTGGCTATGAGTACAACCTATCATCCCCAAGCCGATGGCCAGTTTGAGAGGACTATACAGACCTTGGAGGATATGTCGCGAGCTGTTGTCATGGATTTCAGTGGTAGTTGGCAGGATTCGTTGTCACTGGTGGAATTTTCGTATAATAACAGCTACCAGGTGACAATTGGAATGGCCCCATTAGAAGCATTGTACGGTAGGAAGTGCAGGTCGCCAATTTGTTGGGAAGAAATGAGGGAGAAGCAGTTATCTTCTCCTGAATTTGTGTAGCGTATGAGAGACTAGGTTGACTTAATTCGATAACGTGTGAAGGCTGCACAATATTGCCAAGCTAGTTATGCAAATCGAAGGCATAGGCCTTTAGAATTTCAGGTTGGTGATTGAGTGTTCTTGAAAGTTTCTCCTTTTAGAAGTGTTATGAGATTTGGACACAAGGGAAAATTAGCTCCTCGTCTTGTTGGACCTTATGAGATTGTGGAAAGGATCGGTCCTTTGGCTTATCGTTTGTTGTTGCCACCTGAACTGTCCTCATTATATGATGTGTTTCATGTATCTATGTTGAGGAAGTATGAGCTGGATCCTTATCATGTGCTACAAACTGACGAGGTGGAGCTGAATCGAAGGTTGAGATATGTCGAATATCCCTTAAAAATTCTAGAAAGGAAGGAGAAACAGCTCAGGAACAAGACCATTCCCTTAGTGATGGTCCAGCGGAGCAAGCATGGTAGGGAAGAAGTTACGTGGGAGTTAGAGGAGAATATGCAACGTGAGTGGTCTCATCTGTTTCAGTATGTATCTTACTAGCTTCTCTAGATATATTTCTGGATGTGTTATTGTTTTTCCCAGTTATCTTGAACTCTGGTAGCTGTGCTGTGAGTTTTTAGAACTATTATGCTGGTTTAGTATTTTGTGTTTTCGGTTTTTTGGCTCTATGGTGTTGGTGTTAGATCAATTTGATTTCGAGGACGAAATCCATTCCCAGTGGAGGAGAGATGTGAGACCCGAGAGATTTACGAGAATAATCGAGATAGCTGAAATGGTTCGGCGAGACCAGATCTGGCGAGAGCTGGTTGGTGCATGGGCAACACTGAGTTAGTTTTTGTAGGACGGTCTGAGCTGGATAGTTAATCGGGTTTGAACTGGATGGTGGATGTGTATAAATAGTCGTCGCAAGATATTTCAAGTTGATAATGGAACGACGTCGTTTTTGAGAAACCAGATTTGAGAGGTGAAACTTAGTAATACTGTACAGACCAGCCTGGTTCGAAGGTTTAGTGTAGACCGGCTTGGTTCAGGGAAGTCAAATCTGGACAGTGCGTGTGATATGTTCTGGCTATGAAATCTGGGGGGAAACAGGTCTTCTAGCGGGTGTAAGCAGCTGGGTGCACCAGTTGGTTAAGTAGAGAGCATGATATATGTTTCAGAAGTTTCAAGGTGTTATCCAATGGAGAAGGACCTCTGGTTGAAACGAGAAACTGGATGGTGGCGTGACGCCGTTTTGAGAAACATATTTGGTTATGAGCTGGTTTATGCATGCGAGGGATTGTCTATACCAGCTGTGGGAGAGAAGCAATGAGCTGGTCGTTCTGAGTGGACTTTTGTGCGACGTCGTTTGGAGGAGTCCAAATCTGGTATAGCGTAGAGTCCAGATCTGGAGTGGTGCTCAGATCTGAGCTGGTACCAGCTTTGAGCCCTGAGTTGTCGGCGGCTACTGTTCATCAGATCTGGAGAGTTAAGATATATATTATAGAGGACTTTGACCAGACGTACGCTATTGTTTTCCAACACTTAGAAATATCTTCCCCGTAAACATACCTTCTGCTATAGTGAAACCCTTACTATTCACCAAACCTTATTTCTTCCGATTGCCGATGGTAGAAACTACGATTGGAGCAATATTGGTAGCATTGAGTTCCCCTTGCCAAGACTCTTCCATTACTACCTCTTTTGGAGACTTTGGTGAGCTAGAAGAAGAACGCGAAGAAGCTACAGTGTGTCGTCTGGTGGTATTCCGACCGACTGGTTCTTCCGTTCAGGTAGTGCTTTCGAGTAAGTGTTAGATCCTACCTTATACTTCGTTTAGAGTTAACTATCATGGTGGAAGGGTAGGAGAGACCTGGGTTGAGCTGGTAGCTCCCTGTTATGGTTTCTGTGCTTACTGTCCCTGAGTTGTTGTTGTTGTTTGGCTAAGCAGGGTTAGATCTGAGTTGCTCGGGACTCCTTGTGTGGTAATTGTAGCACAGAAACTGAGGTACGGATGTGAGCTTGTATTACGGCTTTGTTATAAGCATGGATATATTTGTATGTTTGCTAGTGTGTTGTGCAGTGTGTATGCTATCGTATTGATGTTGCTTACTGTTGCTCTTTGCTGGTCATTGTATGTTATTGTTGTGCATACACGCATTTTTCCCTGTTGAGCTCATATCTTTTTAGACGTCCGCTGTTGTGCTAACCCGTATGTACCAGGATGCTTGTATAGAGGACGAGCGGCAATACGGTGCTCCTCATCTCCCTGCTGATCTAGTTGTTAGCCGCTATGAGACGAGTGGATAGCTACCACACTCTAATGAGCCTTGACAACATCAGGTTGAGTAATCTGGTTTATGCTCTGGTATAGTGTGTCGAGACGAGTGGATAGCTACCATGCTCTCACACACCTCGCGGCCACTTTCTTTCTTGTGATCTGTTGACAGCTGTTGAGCTGGTTCTTCAAGCTCATTTGGATTCCTGATTCATTTGTAGCCTATTGCCTTTGCATTCTGCTGATCTCATGCATAGCACATTCATTTATATCTGTTGCTATCTATTAGCTATTTTGATTTTCTCTCCGTACTGGGGTTTGACCCTTGTCCCTCTGGGGCTGGATTTTGGTTATCGGTGTGTTGTTCAGGTTACCCATGTTTCTCAGCTGGTCGTGGAGGTGACTCAGCTGGAGGTGCCCTGAGAGGTGGATATAGTGTCCCAGTTAATTATATTATATATATATGAATTCGAGTTGTCGCCGGGAAATACCTCGTGCTTCTGATGTATCTCAGATTTGAGATTCTATTGTTTTGGGATACTCGATGCTTGTATTTGTCATCTGCAGCTTCTGGTGTTCAATTTTTGGGTTGTTTTAAAACCGATATTATAAGTATAAGTTTATTTTTAAATTATGTTTTCTAAGTCAGGCCAAAGCGAAAAATTTAGCCACATTTTAATGCTTCCGCAGATGTGATTTGCGTGTACAAATCTCTGTTTTGTGCACGGACCTGACAGTCTTGTTACGTGTTTTGAATTTGAAACATCTTTTAATCTACGAGTGACACGTAAACCCAATTCTCTTCACCGTTTACACATCTATATATATTTATCGTATATAGTTTTTTTCACTTTTACGTTTTCAAAAATCTCTTTGCATTACAAATGCATTGAATTCCAAAAGATTTTTTCATCCTAATCTGTTTATCTTTATCCTTTTCAATCTGCATTGCAAATGGCTTCCTTTACTGCTAACGCTCTACAGATCAACTTTGAATACGGTCTGACCATTTCTGATGAAGATTTGGTTAGGATGTTTCGAACTCTGGAGTCATCTGGATTCAGAGGCTTTCTGGGAGTTTTAGGGTCGGTGTATGAAGAGGCCTTATCAGTTCTTTGAAGGAGTATCGGTGATAGAGGGAAGAGTTGTGAGCACTGTGGGTGGAAAAAGTGATAACAACAAAGGAGACGTTCACAGAGACCTTTGGTTTGCCGACGAAGGGCATAACCAGTTTGGAAATCTCTCTTCTACAGCCGTCGAGGGGATGAAGGTATTCTTCTCACTTCCCACAAAAAGAAGGGGATGAATGTTGAATATCGTTCGTTGAACGATATTGTGGCAAAGTTGTTGACAACATAGGTGGGTCCTTTGATGTTGTCACAACATAATGGTTTGACGTAATGGTGGCGATAAGCGTTGGACTAAGGGTTAACTGGTCAAACATTCTGTTTGGGATTTTCACTTCTATGGTTTCATATCCAGCCACCCAGTCTCAAGGTTATGTAGTGCAGATAGGAAAGCTGCTTGAGACATTAAGCGGTGTGGATATTGGAGAGTATGTGGCTCTTCATTCGCTGAAAGTGTTGAACGTCAAGTTTGTTCACACTTATAAAATGTAAATGCTTCTGTGGTATCCAAATTTATGGAAAAAAAGTCAGATTGGTGATGACGAGAAGATGGTCACCAAGAAGAAGCTAAAAGCTCATAAATATTCAAGATCAAATAAACTAAAAAAAGCAAATAGTGAAGAGAAAAGCCACAGAGGGAGGTGAAGAAATCACAACAAAGAAACTAGCAGCTGAGGGCTATCGACCGATCTAGTTGTGATCTCACTCCAGCTAGGAGGCCACGGAGCGTCTGTCGCCAGGTAATAGCCAGACTTCTACTATTTTGTTTGCACCAGTTCGTCAAGCGAGGTCTAAAATGGTGCAAACCTATTTATCCTATTCCTGCTGCATCAACTGTTTCTGTAGATGTTGAGAAATCTTTTGTGGCTGATGTTGATAATTTTGTTGTGGAATTGGTGATGAAGAGGCACTTTTCGCATGTGAAATCAAGGCCGTTGTAATAGCAAAAGGATCTATTCGTGCCTTTGATGGCCCTAAACCAACAAGTATAACCATCAAGGAGATTAACTTGTCCACTCATTTCTTGCCAAAGATTGATCCTGCAGCCAAAAGTAAAGAAGTTCTTGTTGATGTTGATACACCGAACCCAGTTGAGGAACATTTTTTGCTGGTGGTCCAGTCTGTCAAAGATACAGTGGAATCCCAGCTTCAGATGTTTGATGAATGGAAGAGGTTCTGAACTGAGGTCAGGATCAACACGATCTCATCAATGATGCTCATAGAAAGAATAGCAAATAGAACACAATTTCATGCTAAGGGCTAAGACAACCGAGGTTTCAGAACTGTTACTGAGATTGTCAGGCTGATGCACTTAATAATCAATTAAGCACTCAATAAGCGGTAACAGTGGAAGCTTAAAAAAGTGGATTAAAATTTTCCTTTGGCCTGAACTGAAAGTCAGCAAGTTAAAATAGTTGCATATTCAAAATATAGATATTAGTTCTTTTAAAAACGGCACAAATACACATGCATAGATAACCTGCTCACAAGTCATGCAAAAAGCCAAATAAATAACAACATACAATCTCTCAGACAAAATCAACATGCATATAAATAAGAATCCAACAACATAGTATCGATAATCTACAACAACTACACAGGACATCCCCTGGCAGTGACTCGATAACATATATACATAGTAACTGGGACACTCGATCCACACCTATGTGGCTACACTAGCTGAGGAACCTCCTGACCTAGTGGGTCCACCTGGATAACCTGAAATCCAAATACACAAAAAAACAGCCCCAAAGGATGTGGTCAAACCCCAGTACAGAGATCAACGTAAAACAACAGACGAAGTATGTATGAAATATGAAAAGTGCTATGCTATGCATGTCTGGTGGCAAGAAACCTGATACCAACACCAGAGGCCAATCAAAACGGTAATCATCAAATTATGGCAACGTCATAGGGGATTTGTGTGCTACCCGGGCATTTCCAATTGTAAATATATGTGGCTCATCGTCGACATGAAGACGGGCGCTACCCGACCGGCCGCAACGAAAAAAGCCAAGGTGTACTACAACCACCCGCCACCATCCAAGCCACTACATCTGAGGGGGTGAGAGCGACTTGGTGCCTCCTCAGTGCACTTCATCGTGATTGTGTAACACAACTCCACATCATGAGAGTAGAACTCAAAACCGAGCATCAGATCAACGGCTATCAACAAATCATAGGGCCCAATATGAATACATATTCTCGATGCCATATATACATGCACAATCATATATCAAATGTATGCACGCAATCTACAACACATTCAAGCACAGAGCATATAATCATATTCTACGGAAGCTTTAAATATGTGCTCCATCTGTACCAGTACAATCTTACCAATTACCTAAATCGAAATCAGTGCTAAAACAGTTCACACACCCACTGAACAGCTCAAGCAGTAGACGATAACAACAGCTTATGAAGTCCTACAATCCATACCAACTACAAAAGGGTTACAATCTACTCAAAACCCCAAAGAAAACTAGCTCAGGGCACTCATCGGTGTGCAACTGAGAACAAACAACTCAGCCTGCTCAAACTGATAATAATAATTTACCATACCAGTCTTAAAATAGAGCTAAGAACAAGAGATTATACTTACAGCTCAAACGAATCGAAACTAAGAAGCTAAATAACCTGAAAAGATGAAGAACAGCTCGCATACACCCTTCAGTGACTGCTCTCTACCGACCAACACCGGTCACCAGACTAGTCGGGAAAGATATTTCTTGGCTATAGGGTTCCAACGACACAACTCTTGCTCAAAACGGATCGGCCAAACTCAAGATATCCGACAAAAACCAGTTCTCAAGAATAGTAACTAGGGTTAAAAAAAACCAACTCGAGATCTGAAGGGGACGATGGAAATAATGTTTTCAAAATATGTAACACTTGTGTTATATCGACCACACACAAGGATAAAGCCGAGCAAATTACAGAAATACCCCGATAAGTTCCTCCGATCTGATCTACAATTACCTCATATCAGCTCAGCCTCTGAGCTGATACTAGCTTGGGATACTCAGGCCTCTTCTGAGCTGGCACCAGCTCGGACAACAGACCTCCTCCGAGCTGACTCCAGCTTAAAGAAGCAAGCCTCCTCTGATCTGACTCCTGCTTAGGACTCAGACTTCCTCTGAGCTGACCCCCGGCTCAGGACACACAGAGCTTCTCCAAGCTGACCAAAATTCAGCACGTGCTACCACCTACCAGCTTAGCGTCAACAGATCAGCTCGGTACTATCAGAACAGTACGGCACCAAGAACAGTTATATCAGACCAGCTCGCTCATGATCAACACAGGATTTTCAAACAGCACAGTGTTACGATCAGCATGACACTACCAGATCAGCTCAGCTTGCAGTCAGATCATCATGAAGCCTGATCAGCTCGGCACGGCTCGATTGGCACATAGCTCGATCAGCTAAGAACAAATGATCCGTCCATCACAGCTCGATCCAGTCCATCATTTTTCATCAGATCAACATGCACTACCCAGCACCCTATACCCGTATCATCAAACGTCACAATATAACAGCATGCACTCAGATCAGCTCACACCAGATCTGATCCCACCTAATCTGATTATTCCGAAGCTGAAATTTCAGAACCTCACAGAGATGGAGGCTAATTGGCTTTTGGATGTATGTGCAACTCATGAGTAAGTCAGTGGCTGAACATTGGAAGAAATTCAAGAAAGATGAGCCAACTGCAAATCAAGATCCCATGAGTATTCATCTCCTGTAAGCTGACCTGAAGTAGATCAGGGAGAAATATGTACTATCGTCCGCAAGATGGTTTGCCTATTGTCCTTCTTGCAAGTTCCAGATTTGGAGATCAATCAATTAGATAACTCATGGAATTACCTGGAGCAAGTTCAAAGCGCTCACGCACACATTTTAAATTCACTAAGGATGTTTCGATGATGACATCAAAGCACAAGGCTCCTGACTGTGCTGAGGAAACGAGATCTGAACAAGTTTTGGAGAAACAGGCCCAAGATCTGGAGCAAAGGGTTTTAGATCAGGTAGATGAGCATCAAAATCAGATAGAGGAGCTTCAAGCTTATATAGGTATACAGGATCACCAAGATCCAATTTCTACATAGGATTTTTCACTGTGCAATGTCCATGAAGTTCAGCTATTCATTTTACAGATTCAGAGGAAGAAGAGGTTCCAGAACATGATACTGTACAAAATGCTAGCATTGTAGCACCTACTACTACACATGTAAAAAATGATGAAGGATCAATATCGGATCGGGATGCATCTATATCTCAATCTGAGTGTGTCAAAGATTTATCGATAATCCCTGTTGTTACAACTACCCCGACATCGAATTTAGAATCAAAAGTCCAAATATTAGTAAAGAAGGTGGATACTATTCAGGCTGGTGTGTGAATTTTGTGAGTTCCAACAAATGGAATCACCGGTTGATATGTTGAGCTTCAAGGATCGCATGCTCACTAGGATAACCACCTTGGCTAAGGATTTAAATGACACAAAGCGGGAACTTTCTGGTGGACTAGCTGCACTAATTTCTCATCTGGCTGAGACTATAGCGTGCTTAAAGGATGGTAATGTCAAAACGGGGGAAAGTAGTCAGATGAAAAGATAGAAGAATTTATTTTATTCAGATGTTGTGTACAGTTGATGCTGGAAATATTGTAGTGTACGGATACAGATTTTGTACAGGTATTATACAGATACGTATTGTGTATAGATAGTGAATAGATACAGAGTGTGCACAGATACAAATATAGATACAAATATAGATACGGTGTACAGATGTACAGATATATAGTATATAATCCCATTAGTTTATTCTTTTGTACAGATGTTGAAGTTGTACAAATAATTGCTTAACCGAAAACCAGACTGGGACTTCAGAACTCACCCAGAAGCCAGATTAGGACTTCAAGCAGGAAACATGAGTCTAATATGTGTATACAGGTTGCAAGGTTTAAACAGATACGAGAATCAGTGTACTGACTAAGTCATCTTAATTTAAAGAAATCTTTTCTTCTTAGGATGAGTGAGTAAGTGAACTGTAGTAACGAGCTTAGGATACTGATGCAGATCTCGGTGTTTAGGTTTTACGTACTTGCACACTTGACAAGTGATGTGATGCTCCACAGTTCATCTCAGGAAAGGGTCATAAAAAATCCAAGGACAAGCTTCCATTCCGTTCTTGAATTTCTTGATCAATTGATCATAGAAATCAAAAGCAAGAACAAGAGTATATAGTTTTTGCAAGATCTTATCATCAAAGCATCTCTCTAGCATGGTTTCTACAGAGAGTTATGTTGCCTGGTGCTGTTGCAACGATATATAAAGGGATTCTTGGCACTTTTGCACCTCTCTATGTTATCTCTCAATACTTTCTGGAGAAACCCATCTCTCGACTATTTTGAAAGCTCCAGTGCTGTGTAGATAACAATATGAGGATGCAGATTTGGTTTGTCTAATAATAGCCAGGTGAAGAGAATCTTAAAGAGAAATTCTTCTACGTATTCAGCTCTGGGTTTTGTCATCACCAAAAAGGGAGAAATTATTGGAAAATATTCTATGTTTTGGTGAAGACCAAAATCAGATCGGAGGCTATCAAATCAGATCAGGCGTATGGAACGTAACAAACCAAATCAGGCTAAGTAATGTCAACTTAGTCCATAGAACAGTTCAGATTAGATCACGTTAAGTAAGGCAAAACTTAGCCTTTGGACCAGTTCAGAAGGGCAATCAGATCAAAGTTGGGTTGAGCTTCGTGAAAAGATTGATAAAAATCATAGCAGGTTACACCAAGTGTCTTCAAGTCCTAGAACATTTAGATCGGAGCTTAGGAGAGAACAAATCAGCAAAGGAGCTTTGACAGAATGGGTTAGATCAGAACGGAGCTTAGGAGAGAACAAATCAGCAAAGGATTATCTTCTTGGGTCATGTGATTTCGGCACAAGGGATTTCTGTAGATCCGAGCAAGGTCGAAGCAGTGCTTAACTGGGAGAGACCTCGAAACGTTTCAGAGATCCGTAGTTTCTTGGGGTTGGCCGGTTACTATAGACGTTTCATTGAGAAGTTTTCTTCGATAGCCAGGCCTATGACGCAGTTGACTCAGAAAGATAAGAGATTTGTATGGACTGATGAGTGCGAGTACAGTTTTCAGACGCTGAAGGAGAAGTTGACTGCTGCTCCTGTTTTGGCCCTACCGTCTGGCTCCGGAGGATTTGTTGTGTGCTCCGATGCTTCTCTGAATGGTTTAGGGTGTGTTCTGATGCAGAACAGGTACGTAATTGCGTATGCGTCTCGACAGTTGAAGCCTCACGAGACGAGGTACTCGGTTCATGATTTGGAGTTGACTGCAATAGTGTTTTCCTTGAAGATTTGACGACATTATCTCTATGGTGAAGAATTTGTGGTGTACACCGACCACAAAAGCCTGAAATATATCTTCACGCAGTCAGATTTGAACATGAGGCAACGACGCTGGATGGAATTGCTTAAGGACTTTGACTGTGAGATTCAGTATCAGCCTGGGCGAGTGAACTTGGTAGCGGACGCTCTAAGTTGAAAGACCCAGCCTGACATGTTAGCATCCTTGAGTATTTCGAAGGTTCATGAGGAGTTGAGTACTTCTGGTTGGCGATTCCAGCCGGGTGATCAGTATTTCTTTGTTTCTTCTCTTCAGGTGGAACCGCAGATTGTGATGAACATCAGGGAGGCGCAGAGGACCGACCCCTATATCCATGAGTTGAGGATTAAGGCGCAGTCACACCAGTCTGATGATTTCTCTGTTGCTTCTGATGGATGTTTGAGGTTCAGAGGGAGATTAGTGGTTCCGAACCTGAATGATTTGAAGGAGACCCTCATGAAGGAAGCACATTGTAGTTGGTACAGTGTGCATCCAGGCGAGCGAAAGATGTACCATGCCTTGAAGTCTCACTACTGGTGGGCAGGTATGAAGAGCGACATTTCTGCTTTTGTTGCTAGATGTCTGAATTGCCAGCGGGTCAAGGCTGAGAGAATGAGACCTGGTGGATTTCTCCAGAGTTTAGAGGTGCCCCAATGGAATTGGGAGCACATCGCCATGGATTTCGTGACTCACCTACCTCGATCGAGTAGGGGATGCGATGCGATTTGGGTTGTGATTGATAGACTCTCGAAGTCAGCCCATTTCATTCCCTATGATGTGAGGTGTTCGATGAAAAAGATGGCAAATTGTACATCGACCATGTGGTTAGATTGCATGGAGTTCCGGTTTCGATAGTGTCTGATAGAGATCCGAGGTTCACTTCTCGCTTTTGGAAGAGTCTGCAAGCAGCAATGGGTTCGAGATTGGCGATGAGCACAGCCTATCACCCACAGACAGACGGACAGTCTGAGCGGAGTATCCAGACTTTAGAGGATATGTTGCGAGCAGTGGTGATGGATTTCAGTGGTGGCTGGCAGGATTCGTTATCCTTAGTCGAGTTTTCGTATAATAACAGCTATCAGGTGACTATTGGAATGTCTCCGTTTGAGGCGTTGTATGGTCGAAAGTGCAGATCCCCGATTTGTTGGGAAGAAGTTGGCGAGAGACAGCTTTCTACACCGGAGTTTGTTCAGCACATGAAGGACCAAATTGACTTGATTCGGAGTAGAATGAAAGCTGCCCAAGATCGTTTCTCGAGCTATGCTAATAGAAGACGTAGACCGTTGGAGTTTGAGGTTGGCGATCGTGTCTTTCTCAAGATTTCTCCTTTCAAGAGCGTGATGAGATTCAGATTTAAAGGAAAATTGGCTCCCAGATTCGTTGGTCCCTTTGAGATTATCGAGCGGATTGGACAATTGGCTTATAGACTGAGGCTTTCCGAGGAGTTAGCCGCGATGCATGACGTGTTTCTATGTGTCAATGTTGCGACCGTTGGAGTTTGAGGTTGGCGATCGTGTCTTTCTCAAGATTTCTCCTTTCAAGAGCGTGATGAGATTCAGATTTAAAGGAAAATTGGCTCCCAGATTCGTTGGTCCCTTTGAGATTATCGAGCGGATTGGACAATTGGCTTATAGACTGAGGCTTTCCGAGGAGTTAGCCGCGATGCATGACGTGTTTCATGTGTCAATGTTGAGAAAATATGAGCCGGATCCGTCCCATGTTTTAAGAACTGACGAAGTTGAGCTGGATTCTGCCTTGAGTTATGTCGAATATTCGGTGCAGATCTTGGATAGGAAGGAGAAACAGCTGAGGAACAAGAAAATTCCGTTGGTGATGGTCCAATGGAGCAAGCATGGCCGAGAAGAAGCAACCTGGGAAGTTGAGGAAAAGATGAGACAGGATTGGCCTCATCTGTTCGAGCACTGATCGTGCAGAATTTCCAGGTAAATGTCTGGTTTTGCTTTGAATTTTTTGATGAGTTTTTTGTGCTGATTTGCATGTTTGATTGTTTCTGCCTTGGTTTGTCTTTGATTTCAAGGACGAAATCTCTTAAGGTGGGGAGAATGTGAGGAATCAGATTTCTTATTAGTGATTAATAGAATTTTTGGTGAAATCTGATTTCGAGAAATTAAGATCTCTAATTGGAGTTGTCCAGATTTTAGTTCGTGTGTATCGGGTGAGATCTGGTCAAGGAACGATGTGAATTGATCGATTTTGATAGAGATCTGTTTCTTCTTAGCGTTACGAGAAGCACCGTGAAATTTGGATAAAATGGTGCCGTTTTGGAGAGATCTGGTTGTCAAGAATGGCGTGGGAATTGAATATGTTGTTCTTTTGAAATTCAGATCTCATGACGTAAGCAGGTCTTATGGGTGACGTAAGCAAATCTTATGCAAGAGCGTGTTAGCGTTCATTTGAGGGATCTGGTCTCGCTACGGCGTCGTTTTGTTGTGCGTTGCCAAGCGAGAGATCTGGTTTCGCGTGAGATATCTGTTTTTGCTCATGCGACGTCGTTTTGTGCATTGCGCGTGTTTTAGCGCTGAGATCTGTTTGAGTTTAAGCGCTGAGATCTGGTGCCTATACGCCGTCGTTTTGGAGTTGCGCGCGAGAGCAATATTGAACGCTGGGATCTGTTTTTGCCAAAACGTTGTCGTTTTAAGGCCTGCGCGAGATTAGTTTAGCGTGAAGTCTGTTTTTGCCTTAGCGTTGCACGAGGGATCTGTTTTGCGATATTTTGAGTTGTAGGACTCTGTTTTTGTCGATGTTTGACTTGCTTTGTAGCTTTTTGAGTAGAGGATATAAAGATAAGTGTTGAGTTACACTTAGAGCATTCCAGACCTGATATTTCTTATCCTCAAACTCGAAACCCTCGAAATAGCTACTGTTCACCGTCACTTTCTATCGCCATTTCCCGTTGATTCCGACCTCCGTTTTTCGAGTTCTTGGTAGCGATGGAAACCTCTTGAAAAGACCTTTCTTTTCCTACCAATTTTGGAGGCTGTTTTGAGCTGAGACGAGAGCGCGAAGCTGCTGAGTTTTCGGGCAGTAGGTTGCGCCGTGCATGCTCTTCCTAGCGTGAGCTTTTGGGTGAGCTTTCTTTCGTTGATTTGAGATTTGTTCTGGTATGTTAGTACATGCGTGGATACTTGGAGCTTGAGGTTAGCTCAGGCCGTAGGTTTAACGTGTTTTTGTAGCAGATTTGAGCTAAGAGTTTAGGTATCTTTGACAGATTTCAGCTTCTGGGAATTTTGAGTGGAATTTGCCGTGGAAGCTTTAAGGGCAGTAGGCTTGAATTGTTGCTGGCCGTGCCTTTTTTGAGTTTTGTTAGGTAAATTGAAGAAGAAAGGTACGAATTGAGCAGCCCTTAGCAGTTGTGAGCTTGAACATGTCTATAATTCGATGTTGTGAAATCTGTGGCTTTTCTGCTATGTGCCTACGTGAACCAGTTGCTGATTTTGTTTGAGTATGCATACTGTTTTACGTTTAGGCATTTTATGTATTGAGCATGGATATTGAATGGCATTCATGCATACATCTTGAGCCTGATTTACAGATTTGATTTGATAACCTGATTGGGTGCCACGTTGTGACTGGCCGACTGATTGGTCGTGCCCAAAAAGTCCAACGCTATCGTCCAAGCGGTGACTACCGGATACGAGTGTCTACCACCGAGCTGTGATGGGCTGATGGGCCCCGATGATCACGGACCGATGATTTCCCGGTTGATAGACCGTGGTATAGAGGCGACATGATATGATTTGCCGGTTGTTGCACCGGCCTAGCTGACTGATTTCCTTTGACAGCCTCATGCATTCATAGCATTGTTTTATAGCATGTTGCATGTTTATCTGCTTTGATAGCTCTTCGTACTGAGGCTTGACCTCGTACTTGTTTCCTGCTTTTGTCTTGTTTGGGTCTGCGTTGCCCATTTGCAGGAGCTTCAGGTAACTCAAGCTGGGCAGAGTGGAAGTTCAGCTGGTCGATCCCCGCGTCCCTGAGTCCCAGTCTATATATGATATGTATTGAACCGGGGGATGCCCCGTGTTATCATGTATTGGGGATCTGTAAGTTTGAGTCAACTCATATTTGAGTATTGAATATTTTTAATGTATGATTTGAAGTTCAGGCCCATTGTATTTCGAAAAATTTTTAAGCCCTGATTTTAAGCTTCCATGTTTATGCGCTTATTATGTGTTAATTGTTAGTAATTAGCACGATGCCTGACACAAATCGTGTATAAATTGTATGGATAGTGCGAGCTTTGTTCGGGCTTATCAAATTATCATATGGAGTAAAAAATGAACCAATCAACAAATTACTGTTGATTAGATATCAATATTTCCATTAATCACGTCTACCAAACGTAGACTTACTGTATTCATGTTCACTGATTGATCAAAATTTTTCGGATAAATCATTTTGTAGTTCGAAAAATTAGCACAGACATACACGTTCAGCTGAAACCTCAGTTGGTCTTGACCAGTATTTATAAAGAGAAATTTTAAAAGGGTTTATTTATCCCTCCTAAACTCTTTTCTGATTCAATCAATTATTGTAAAATACTATTAAAAAATGTATTCTAACATAAGGTTTCCAAAAGAATGTGATGGATAGATTAAGATAGGAAAAAATATTTTGGGTGGAAAAAATTTTCAAATTTTGAGTTTTAATGATTTAGTTTTAAAAATTTGTTTTTGTGCAGAAATTTAATGGTCCAATGTTCCAGCCAAATTGGAAACATTGAAAATTACTTTCACAATATTTAAGTATCAAATTATTAATAAATCTCATATTTAGGCCTTAGGACACTAGAACCTGAGCAGGTGTCGGCATACCCAAGCAGGTGCCGAAACACCAGTGCCACGCAGGTGCCATCACTCCCGAGCAGTTTTCGAACAGGCTTCAGCATGCTCGAGGCCTGAGCAGGTGCCAACACTCCCGAGTAGGTCCAACACTTCCGACCAGGCTCCAATAATCCTGAACAAGCTTTGGGATGCTCGAGATCCGACCGGACTCCAAAACTCCCGAACAGTTTTCTGGATTCTCGAGGTCTGACTAGGCTCTAACACTCCCGATCAGGATCCAACACTCTCAAGCATGTTCCGAAACACCAGATCCCGAGCAGGTGCTGAACAGACTTCAAGACGCTCGATGTCGGAGTAGGTGCTAGCACTCCCGACCAGGCTCCAACACTTTTGAGCAGACTTTGGGATGCTCGAGGCCCAAATAGGTTACAAAAATTCCAAACATGCTTCAGGATGCCAAGGCCTGAACAGGTGCCAGTACTCCCGAGCAGGTCTAACACTCCCGAAAGGCTTCAGGATGATCGAGGCCTGAACAGACTCCAACACTCCCAAACATGCTTCAGGATGATCTGTTAGAGTAGGTACCCGGATAGCCAGCCGTGGATGTGGGCTTTGTTGTCTCTTGATTTATAATAATCCTTATTCATATATAATTTTAATTTATTCTAATTGCATTATTTATCTTTTATTATTACAAACTTGTAGGAGAAAGACCTTGAACGTACCATAGTGTATGTAATATGTGATAGTGGATATGATGGCTATCATGAAACATATTTTATAGTCATTGTACATTCTAAATAGGTTCCTATAAAATTAAGTCGCCCGCAACAAGGATAAGTGTCGCTCGAATTTGAGACTAGCAACTATGATGTTGTGTACCACGTTTCATTGATAAGAAATATGGAGATATTCTAAGCATGCAGATGGATAGTCACTTGGTGATCTATCGAATCACCCTCATTAGGAAATTCCAAGTGGTTATCATTTGTCGAGTGGATATGTCCAAAGTTTTGGTTGTATAGTCCTTGTTACTCAAAAATCATGGAGACTCTACATACAATTGCCTCATTTTGACTCATTTACCGACTCCATGAGGCTCAGCAGGTGGTGGGATCGGGTTAGGTTACGATGCATGTAGAAGTTGATGTATTGTTGTCAAGGATTCATGGTCGCTTAAAAGCATGGATTGTTGGGGATCCGGATCCGCCCCCCGGCGAGTCAGCGGAAGAACATAGAATAAAAGCCGAGAGACGATCAATACGAACAAATACAATAACAGTTATCGTCATTCATAGGATGTTCAAAACGAATACCTTGCTGGCACTTGTGCCTGGCTCCAACCGGAATTACAAGAACCCGGCTCTTCTCGGTAGATTGCGGTAGATAATCGCCAATCCGGTCCACGACCAGAACCGAGACTCCTTCGTCAGGCTGCACTAGAAGCACTGACGAATTCTGCACGAACGGATTCTCCTCGAAAAACTAGGCCGGAAACAATTTTCCGGCGAAGCGGCGGCGGCGGCGGGCGGCGCACGGCGGCGGCGGCGAGGATGATGTAGAGAGGGGGTGGCGGCCAAGTGATTAGGGTTAGGGTTTAGAGTCTTGTATGTTATGATGAGTCCTAATCCATATTTAAATAGATATTAGTGTTGGACTTGAACCGGCCCAACGGGCCCGGGTCAACTGATGAACATTCAGTTCATCTCCATCACCGCGACTTCATCGTAACTCCGATCACCGATCAGATCGGACCGATCGACTCAGTTTCCGAAACTGAATATTATGATCTGAAAAACCATTTTTCAGAACCCCAGTGCAAAATGACCGTTTTGCCCCTCAACAGCGGGAAACTGTTTGACCCTGTTGAATTTTAGGAAGTCGCCCTCCCCAAAATCCTCTTCTCGTGCTCAACACATTGAGCTGAGTATCCGTGCGGGAATCTCGAATCTAGTACTTGTGTGACCCTCAATGGTTCAGGGATACAGCTAGCCGTGGGCCC
>KV017449.1:75037-89226 GCA_001598015.1 Dorcoceras hygrometricum
TTTAGTATTCAAATCGACTTGCTTGTATTGTCTTCTCGATACAGGGATCACGTGTCTAAAGTGAAGAAAAGCCTGCGATGCATTTATTGACGAAGGACGCAAAGTACAATAGTGTTAGAAGACCTTTCAACGTCTACTACTGTGTGTCCAACGGACAAATTTCCATGCCAGGCTATAAAACAGAGCACAAGAAGCTGATTGAAGTGTGCAGAGAAGAGCGAAGTCGAGACAATGTTGTGCGAACCAAGATGTAAACATCAGAAGAACGCACAACACGGAACCTGGAAAGACAATGACAAATTAGCTCGCACAGGAGCACTTCCCAGTGTGTGAGATTTTTAATACTTGAGATATTGAGCATACACTGTAAATCTCACACACGATTCACTCACATACACTTTGAGAGAGCTGATTAGATTAGCTGAGTGAATCAAGTCAATCGACTTCCATTGTAGTCTTTGGACAGATGTTAAACAAGTATTGTTTTCTTTAGCACTGAGACATTAAAGAAGTGTGTGTTGTCTTTCGCACTGAGACGTTAAAGAAGTGTGTGTAGTCTTTCGCACTGAGACAGTAAAGAAGTGTCGCCTTTCTCACTGAGGCAGTAAAGAAGTGAGTTAGACACAAGCAGCTTGCGGGCTGGTGTGCAGTGGTGTGGCTAGGAGTTCTTGCGGCTGCGGGTCGTAGGTGTGGGTTGCAGCGAGGGTCGTTGTAATCAAAGTCTTCTAGTGGATCCTTCCCGTTGCGGAAGAAGGGGAGATGTAGGAGATTGAGCTCCGAAATTCCATAAACAAATCAGTGTAGATCTTTACAGCTTTCAGTACTTACATTCATACACATTGCATACTTATAACTGCTCATAAAACTGTATAAGTGAGCTTTCGAATTTAAGAGTGCTGTTTGAGTTATTTCCACATGATTTAACTTAATTACTCAATCTGTATCTCGATGCACGAGTATTCAAGAACACTGAGCTATTGCAGCTTTATTTATAAATAACCAGATCTCTCGACTTTGTAACGAGCTGGTTTCAGTATCCTGCTGGAACCAGCATGACTAGCGCTCACCTTTTTACTGAGCTGATTTCAACAACCAGCTGAAATCAGCTTAGTTAATGCGATCCGGTTTCAGCATCTAGCTGGATCCTACGTCTTTCACGCGATCCGGTTATTTCCTTAAGTGTTGGTTATTGACCAAATAACGTCCTAATACACTGAAAGATGGTAAGATCGATCCAACAAGTGGTATCAGAACAGGTTGTTCTATAATAGTGCATTTTATTTTCGAAATATATTTTTAAACAGCTTTAAAATCATGTCTGCTCTGATTGTTCGAAAGCCTGTCCTTGCTACAAAACTTTTAAGTTTTTCAAAACTCATAACAGATGGATAGGGTAGGAATGTCTATTGAATTGCAGAGCTATTTCTCGATAGGAAAGAGCTGCAACATCTCTTCTGACGAGATGACAGATTGCACGAGGTCTGTGGATGCCAAGATCTACAGGGTTGGGCGAGGCTAAGCCTTAGGTAAAAATGGAAGAGATTCTGTGAATTGAATCTTGTATTGCTCCTCTGGTCTATATGAATGAGACTTCCTTGAGTAGCATAGACTCTGTTTTCAAAATCTCATGCATACTACATTCGACAAAGTGTTTTCCCATGCATAATTTTTTCATTTCGAAAATAAAATTACCCCATGATCTGTTAAGGCGGAGTTTTGTTTTAAATCTTAAAGGGGAGACAAGATTTCAAACTCTTTTTGATTCCCACAAAAAGGGGGAGAAATATTTTCAAACGTAAACATGTCTGCATATGTCTATCCAGATTTTGTGTAAATCAAAAAGGGGGAGATTGTTGGATCTGTTTTCTACAGATCAGAATCTAAGTTTTGATTCACACAAAATCTGTTACTATTTGACTAACGGCTTTCATGATATGTGCAGTGCACTTGATTGAGGAAACAGAGAGATATCCAAACTGGAACAGTGAGGGGACGCCCAAGCTAATCGAGTTGAAGATATCTTTGCTGGAACAGTAAGGGGACGCCCGAGCTGGAACAACACTATCTTTACCAGGTTGTAGAAGACTTCAAGCTGGTTCACCAGCTTAGCAAAGCAGAAGGGCAGTTCAAGCGCAGAATCAAGCAGAGTTCAAGTGCAGTGAATGAAGCGCAGAATTGTTCAAGAGTAGATTAAGTGCAGCGCACAAGGGCAGTGATTGAGTGCGAAGCCAGGTACAAGCGCAGTGATCGAGTGCAGATCCGATCACAAGCTGAGTACAATATACCTCGCTGAACGTACCAGCTGAAGGACCAGCTGGGAGGTCAGCGCGAAGCCAGGTACAAGCGCAGTGATCGAGTGCAGATCCGATCACAAGCTGAGTACAATATACCGTCGCTGAACGACCAGCTGAAGGACCAGCTGGGAGGTCAGCGTGGCCATGAGAGTTGTTCTAATGAAAAGACAGATTGGCTCGAGGTGACCCCCGAGGACGAGGAAGAATCTGCATGCTGGGTGCACTCGGACAATCTCCATAAAACCAAGCTGGCATACCCAAGAAAACCATCTTGGAGAACAACTCAAATGAATAATTTGCTCAGATATAGGGAGCAGATTAGAAACCAGCTGGTTAAGGACAAACCAGCTGGATGAGCTGATCCAAGAAGAAGGGACTCCATCTAGCAAAGTCATGAACAGTCATAAAATGGGGAAGAACTTTGCTAGATGGAGGAACTCGAAGCTCTAAAGATGATGAAGACAACTCAAGAGCAAATGACAAGAGCAAATTAGAAAATTGCTCAAGACGGTTGCAAACGAGAGGAGAAGAAGAGAGCTTTGAACGGATTGAAAAAGCAACCAGCTCGACCAGAATGATGAACAAGCTGGAAAGCTGGTTGAAGTCAAACCAGCTCAGATAGCATGGCATATGCTATCAAACTACGAGCAAGAAGATTTGAATACAATGCTATACGACAAACACTGTCTAGTATTCAAATAGACTTGCTTGTATTGTCTTATCAGAACAGTGCTCACGTGATTAAAGTGAAGAAAAGCCTGCGATGCATTTATTGACAAAGGACGCAAAGTACAACAGTGTCAGAAGACCTTTCAACGTCTACTACTGTGTGTCCAACGGACAAATTTCCACGTCAGGCTATAAAACAGAGCACAAGCAGCTGATTGAAGTGTGCAGAGAAGAGCGAAGTCGAGAAAATGTTGCGCCAACCAAAATGTAAACATCAGAAGAACGCACAACACTGAACCTGGGAAGACAATGACAAATTAGCTCGCGCAAGAGCACTTCCCTGTTGGCGCAGTGGCGGATCCGGATACCATTCCCGGGGGCGCAGCGGAAGTTTCAAAATTTGCCCCGGAAACGTTCAATACATAACAAATATAATGCAATAAAACATACATAGGATATTTTAGAGCGTTATCTTACTGGCGTCTAGGCGCCTGGCTCCGACCAGATTCACAGGGAAACTGGCACTTCAAGGTAAGCGGCGGTAGATCTCCTAATCCGGTCCATGACTGGAAACAGGACTCCTTCATCAGTCTGCACTAGAAGAGCTGACGAATTTGACACGAACGGAATCTCCTCGTCGACGTGATCGGAACAAGTCCAATCACGTGAGCACCGGCGACGGGCGACGCAAGGGCGGTCGGCGGCCGTGAGAGAGTAGGGAGAGGAGGGGCGGCTATTGCTATGGTTTAGAGTTCAAGTGTGTGTCATAATAACCCTAGGACAATAATAAGTAGACATGTGATGGGCTTGGACCGGCCCAATGGGCCTGGCTCAGGCCCCGGTAGATCTCCTAATCCGGTCCATGACTGGAAACAGGACTCCTTCATCAGTCTGCACTAGAAGAGCTGACGAATTTGACACGAACGGAATCTCCTCGTCGACGTGATCGGAACAAGTCCAATCACGTGAGCACCGGCGACGGGCGACGCAAGGGCGGTCGGCGGCCGTGAGAGAGTAGGGAGAGGAGGGGCGGCTATTGCTATGGTTTAGAGTTCAAGTGTGTGTCATAATAACCCTAGGACAATAATAAGTAGACATGTGATGGGCTTGGACCGGCCCAATGGGCCTGGCTCAGGCCCAAGTCCATATGAACATTCGATTCATTTCCATCACTGTGGCTTCATCATAACTCCGATCGATGATCTGATCAGACCGATCTACACAGTTTCCAAAATTGAGTATTATGATGCAAAAACAATTTTTCAGACTACCTAGTCCAAAATTACAGTTTAGCCCTTCAACTTTGGGAAATCGCAATTTGACCCCTGTTGACTTTTAGGAAGTCGCACTCCCTAAATTCTTCCTCCTATTCTCAACTCATTGAGCTCAGTTTCCATGCGGAAATAGTGAATCCAGTACTTGTGTGACCCTCAATGGTTCAGGGATACAGCTAGCCATGGGCCCACAACCATTGTGGCTCTGAAATCACAATTTCGGACTGACCCATCGGATCATGGTAAAGCGCCTAGCAACATCGCCCCATGATCCCCTAGGTATCACCGATAGTGCCTGCAAGAACCAGTTGATCGTGGTTAGCGTACAGTACGGTCCTTTCAACACATATATCCCGATCAGATCAACGACCATTGGTAAATCGAGAGTCGCTAGAGATCCAATAGCTATGCATAAATCTCGGAGATCAAATAGTGACATCGCGTGTGTTACTAGGTAAACCCATTTACCTAAAACACATCTAGTACTCTGGACAGAGATTTATCACACTATTATCTCCTCAGATAGCATAGGATATCCACGCATAAAAGCGAGCGGTGAATCCTCGACAACGAAGCATCGACTCCTATATGCATCGGGACCTCACCCAATCCTGCCACCTAATGACCCCATTTGAGTCGGTAAACGGGTCAAAGTGAGGCACCTATCATGTAGAGTCTCAATGACGTTTCGAGTAGTGAGGACTAATCAGTACAACCAAGACCTCGGACTTATCCACTCGACAAATGGTAACCACTTGGAAAGTCCGAACGAGGGTAGTTTGATAGATCACCAGGTCACTATCCATCTGCATGCTCATAACATCACAATGTTCCCTACCAATGAAACATGGTACTTCACATCGCAGATGCTAGTCTCAAGCTCGGGCGGCCTTATCCTCATTTTGACGGCCCAATCGACTAGGAACGAGTTCAGAATACACAGTGACTATTAGATGTGTTTCATAATAGCCATCATATCCACTATCACATCCAACATACACTATGGTGCATTCTAGGTCTTTATCCAACACAATTGTTAACATTATAACGTAATGAAAATAAAGAATGCCATAAAAGAAATGCGAATTTCATAAATAAAGATCGTTGTATAAAGAGTCAATAAAACCCACACGCCACAAGTTGGCTAGTTGGGACATCTACTCTAACATTCCCAGTATGTGAGATTTAATACTTGAGAGATTGAGCATACACTATAAATCACACACACGATTCACTCAAATACACTTTGAGAGAGCTGATTATATTAGCTGAGTGAATCAAGTCAATCGACTTCCATTGTAGTCTTTGGACAGAGACGTTGAATAAGTCTAGTTGTATTTCGCACTGAGACGTTAAAGAAGTGTGTATTGTCTTTCGCACTGAGATGTTAAAGAAGTGTGTGTAGTCTTTCGCACTGAGACAGTAAAGAAGTGTCGCTTTTCTCACTGAGGCAGTAAAGAAGTGAGTTAGACACAAACAGCTTGCGAGCTGGTGTACAGTGGTGTGGCTAGGAGTTCTTGCGGCTGTGGGTCGTAGGAGTGGGTTGCAGCAAGGGTCGTTGTAATCAAATTCTTCTATTGGATCCTTCCAGTTGCGGAAGAAGGGGAGATGTAGGAGATTGAGCTCCGAACTTCCATAAACAAATCAGTGTATATCTTTACAGCGTTCAGTACTTACATTCATACACATTGCATACTTATAACTGCTCATAAAACTGTATAAGTGAGCTTTCGAATTTAAGAGTGCTGTTTGAGTTATTTCCGCATGATTTAACTTAATTACTCAATCTGTATCTCGATGCACGAGTATTCAAGAACACTGAGCTATTACAGCTTTATTTATAAATAACCAGATCGCTCGACTTTGTATCGAGCTGGTTTCAGTATCCTGCTGGAACCAGCATGACTAGCGCTCGCCGTTTTACTGAGCTGATTTCAACAACCAGCTGAAAACATCTTAGTTAATGCGATCCGCTTTCAGCATCTAGCTGGATCCTGCGTCTTTCACACGATCCGGTTATTTTCTCTAAGTGTTGGTTATTGACCAAATAACGTCCTAATACACTGAAAGAGGGTAAAATCGATCCAACAGCAACATATACGATTTCACTATTGATCTCAGGGATATATTGCACAGCTATCGAATCATTAACCATTCTTGATTTACCAGTGATTGTTGATTCGATCGAGATATTTAAGCTGAAGGGTACATACTGTATGCTGACCATTACCAAATGGTTCTTGCTGGCACTATCAGTGATACATAAAGAATAATGAGGCGATTTTGCTAGACGTGTTACCATGGTTCAATGGGCGGAGAATGTGTTATCCAAGTCATATGGAGTTGTGAGCCCACGGTTAGTTGTATCTCTAAATCATTGAGGGTCACACAAGTATTAGTTTGCTAATTCCCGTAGAGATATGATACTAAGGTGTTGAGTATGAGGAAGGGAGTTTGAGAGTATGACATCTATAAATAGTGACGAAGAGTGAAGTTGCCATATTTAGAATCATTGGTTGAGGACTTTGATTCTGCATCATAATAAACAGTTTTGTATACTGAGCGTATCGATGATACCTGATCATCGATCGGGATTACGATTACACCACGACAATGTACTCAATGCTAGTTAACATGGGCCTGGGCTTGCTAAGCCCATCTAGCAATAAGTTTTGAGCGCATAGGACTCCAACTATTTTTTAGCACAAAGGACTCCGACTATTTTTGAGCTCATAGGACTCTTCTCTATAAATATGGCACACTAAAGCTCATTATGATATACTACATCATAACATACAACGGTTGTATTCCACAAGAGTAGCCCTAACCTCCCTCCCCACAAGCCCTAGCCGCCTCCCATTGTGCCATCGCCATCAAGGGCCTCCACCCTCCTCCCTCAAAGCACGACGTGTGCTGCCCCTCTCCTTCCCGGATTTGGTCACCACTTCGTTGTCTGTTTATCACCAGTGACCGGAGATCCCTACGTACAAACTCGCAAGATTGCTATTGCAAGCTTGTAAAGGGAAGAAGGAATCCGGTCGTGGATCCTGATTCGGAGAACTGCTTGTGAGCCAATCGACCAAAGGGCCATATCTGCGTCAAAACCGGACTAGTTAGAGTCAGATATCATAACGCCTCCAGTGTCCCAATGCGGTAATCACGCCTCTTAAGGTGGGCCATAGATACACGAAAATTTGATCTTATCTCGTTGCGACAATCACGCCTTGAAAAATGGTTAACACACACCTGGTAGACGAGCCCTTTAATCTCGTGATTTGAACTCAAATCTCGTGCAGCCACATCACATGTTGGGAGAATTTCTCACGTTAACGGCATAGCCCTTCTCTAAAAGCCCAAGTATACTTCACTTTACATTAACTCACAAATTCACAAACTCTTAACTTTTACATCCACTATGACTCTCTTTCTCCCGACCACCTGACCCGACTTAAGCATCGGAGGGATTTCGTAGGAAACACTTCTAGCGTCCTCTAACCTGTTTCTATGATTTCAGGTCACCCGACGTATCTCATTTTCATTCAATTGTTCAGGCATATCTCGAGGTCAACCTTCCAAGGACCCGACATTGTGGTAGCTCTTCAGCTGTCAAAAGTTATTTTACATCAAACTCTAATCACGCAATTTAGTATGTATAAAATAAAATATCTATGCGTTCAGGAGCACATACGAGTTGGTAAGATTTGGGATGATATAAGAGTACCTTCTCCGACTTCACGGTTTCGATACCGTGTGGAGCATATTCCCCACTGAAATATTGTGGAGGTCTGCTCCGAGAGTTAGTTCAGCCCCGTGCCCCTACCTATTCGTGCATATCACTCGATTTAAAATTTGTATGGGTTAAGGAACATCTGACCTATATAAGGGATTAACCCATTAATAAGCTAACATTTTAAAAAATAAAATATCTATGCTTGTATATTATATATTTTACATTAACTTTTAGAGTTGAAATAATTCTCGAGTATTCATATTAAAATGGGCAGGTAGTCTTCGGTCATGACTCTCATACGTATTGTGGGCTCTACGGCATCGGGAAAGAGCGGCAATGAGAACCAGCTCTCATACCAAATATTTAATAGTTATAGATTTTGTTTATTCAATCTTAGAAATGTAATAAGTATAAAAAATAACTATACATATTTTGTTTGCTCACTATATATTTTTTATTTGCTCATACATACATTGAATCTGATGAAAAGTATGTACGCAGAAATTATTATAAACTTTCAAATAATTGTGTAAATTGTGCTGTTTTTTATGCATGATTAATTTAGGATATAGATTTCAAAAAACAGTAACGTTTTGGAAGCATTCAAAAATTTAATAACAGAAATTCGAAGATCTAAACTATGATTCAGCTATTAATATCGATTGATAAAGTGAATTTGGATTTATCTTATTTTAAATCTCAAATCCAAATAGCCTTGAAATTGTGTATCTTCCCATTAAATATCATCCTTCAACTAGATATAAGTTTCCAAATATGTAATTTGGTGAATACCATTTTACCTTGTGATAATTACTTACCTAGGTAGCCCATTTACGGGTAGGATTGTGCAGGTATCGATCTAAAGGATTTTAGATAATTTATTGATTTCAAATTTTTCGATTTACTTGGATCGACAAAATTAAAAAGAATTTCAAATCTAATCTATATCAATCATACAGTTTCCATTGTACTGTAAATTTCAAATACACCTATACACGTGTGATTTGAAAGTTTTCCCTCGATCCATCCTCGGTCAAATCATCACTCTGATAAACGATATAAATGTATCTAGGGCCCTACAACATGGTATCTGAGCATGGTCCTTGATATAAACACTTGCCTCCAGTATGGGACAGCTTTCATTGACCGCTCTCTTCAATTTGTAAGTTTATTTTAATGCTATGAGCAATGTATGTTTTATTTCTTGTGGTCACGTGGTGGATTTGGGTAAGTTACAAATCATGTCAGGACGTGGTAGAGGAAGAAGGAACCACATGTCTGGTGACAATAACACAGATGATAACAGTGTTGGGAAAGCGGTGGCGGATCCGGATCCCGTCTCCCGGCGGCGCAGCGGAAGTTTAGAATAAGCGTCGGAAAACGTTCAATACAATTTAATCAATACTATAAACCATTCATAGGATGATTTTCGGGGTATTACCTTGTTGGCGTCTAGGCGCCTGGCTCCAACCAGAATCACAGGGAAACTGGCTCTTGTCGGTAGGCGGCGGTAGAAACGTCTAATTAGGTCCACGACCAGAAGCAAGGTTCCTTCGTCAGCCTGTACTAGAAGGCCTGACGAGATCAGCACGGACGGAAACTCCTCGAAAAGTTGATCGGAACAGGTCTGATCAAGAGGCGGCGGCGGCGGCGGCAGGCGGCGGCCGTGCGTGAGGTTTGTGGAGGAGCGGGCTGCGGCTTGTGCTATGGAGGCTAGGGTTTGTTGTTGTGTGTGGTGTATTAAGCCCTAATCACCTTTATTAAGTAAGTTGGTAGATGGGCTTGAACCGGCCCATTGGACTTGGGTCAGGCCCAAGTCCTATATGAACATTCGGTTCATTTAAATCACCACGGTTTCATCATAACTCCGATCGTCGATCATATCGGACCGATCGACTCAGTTTCCAAAACTGAATATTATGATGCGAAAAACAATTTTCAGATATCTAGTCCAAAATGACCGTTTTGCCCCTCAACAGCGGGAAATCACGATTTGACCCCTGTTGACTTTTAGGAAGTCGCACTTCCCAAAATCATCTTCCTATGCTCAACACATTGAGCTCAGTTTCCGTGCGGGAATCTTGAATCCAGTACTTGTGTGACCCTCAATGGTTCAGGGATACAGCTAGCCGTGGGCCCACAACCATTGTGGCTCCGAAATCACAATTTCGGACTTGCCCAACGGATCATGGTAAAGCATCTAGCAACATCGCCCCATGATCCCCTAGGTATCACTGATAGTGCCTGCAAGAACCAGTTGGTCGTGGTTAGCGTACAGTACGGTCCTTTCAATCCATATATCCCGATCAGATCAACGACCATTGGTAAATCGAGAGTCGTTAGAGATCCGATAGCTATGCATACATCTTGGAGATCGAAAGTGACATCGCGAGTATAACTAGGTAAACCCATTTACCTAAAACACTTCTAGTACTCTGGCCAGAGATTTATACACTATTATCCCCTCAGATAGCATAGGATATCCACGCATGTAAGCGAGCGGTGAATCCTCGACAACGATGCATCGACTCCTACATGCATCGGGATCTCATCCAATCCCGCCGCCTAATGACCCCAAGTGAGTCGGCAAACGGGTCAAAGTGAGACGCCTATCATGTAGAGTCTCAATGACGTTTCGAGTCGCGAGGACTAATCAGTACAACCAAGACCTCGGACTTATCCACTCGACAAATGGTAAAACTTGGAAAGTCCGAAGGAGGGTAGTTCGATAGATCACCAGGTCACTATCTATCTGCATACTCAGAACATCACAATGTTCCCTACCAATGAAACATGGTACTTCGCATCGCAGACACTAGTCTCAAGCTCGGGCGGCCTTATCCTCATTTTGACGGCCCAATCGACTAGGAACTAATTCAGAATACACAGTGAGTATTAGATGTGTTTTATGATAGCCGTCATACCCACTATCACATCTAACATACACTATGGTGCATTCTAGGTCTTTATCCAACACAATTGTTAAAATTATATAAACATAATGAAGATAAAGAACGCCATGAATAAATGCAAATATCATATATAAAGACTGTCATATACAAGAGTCTATAAACCCACACGCCACAAGTTGGCTAGTTGGGCATCTACTCTAACAATCTCCCACTTGCCCTAAAACCAACTACTCATCAGACGCAGTCCCATTGTTTCGCGATGTTTTTCAAACAATGGTCCTGGCAAGGGCTTCGTAAGTGGATCAGCAATGTTGTCCGCAGAGGCGACTCTCTCAACTGCTATGTCACCTCTAGCCACAATATCCCGAATTATGTGGTATTTCCTCAGTATATGTTTGGATCTTTGGTGAGACCTAGGCTCCTTTGCTTGCGCAACGGCACCCATGTTGTCGCAGTACACCGGGACTGGACCAACTCCATCAGGAATGACACCCAACTCTTGGACGAAATTCCTTATCCAAACCGCCTCCTTAGCAGCAGCTGATGCTGCGATGTACTCAGCCTCAGTGGTTGAATCCGCGATGGTGTCTTGCTTGGAACTCTTCCAACAGACAACACCACCATTGAGCATGAATACAAATCCAGAGGTAGACTTCGAATCATCCACGTCACACTGGAAGCTAGAATCAGTATAGCCTTCCAGTTTCAGTTCACCACCCCCATAGACCATGAACATATTCTTAGTCCTTCGTAAGTACTTAAGAATATCCTTCACAGCCTTCCAATGCAATTGGCCGGGGTTGGCCTGGTAGCGGCTCGTGACACTCAGAACATATGCGACATCCGGTCTAGTGGAGATCATGCCATACATAATACTACCTATTGCCGAGGCATATGGCACACGTGTCATACTCTCTATCACCTCATCAGTTTTCGGACACATAGACTTAGATAGAGTGACCCCGTGGCACATAGGTAGGTGTCCTCTCTTGGACTCTTCCATAGAGAACCGCTTAAGTATGGTATCGATGTAGGTATCTTGGGTGAGTCCGAGCATCCGTTTCGATCTATCCCGATAGATCTGTATTCCAAGAATATAGGATGCTTCACCCATGTCCTTCATCGAAAATCTACTAGACAACCAGACTTTAGTTGACAACAGGATTCCTACATCATTCCCAATGAGTAGAATTTCATCAACATAAAGTACGAGGAATGTCACAGCGCTTTTAACTACCTTCTTATATACACATGGCTCCTCGGGATTCTTGATGAAACCGAATTCCTTAATTGTTTCATCGAATCTCAGGTTCCAACTCCTCGATTCTTGTTTGTGACTGTAGATCAATCTCTGAAGCTTGCATACCTTATGCTCGCTTCCAACAGATGTGAAACCCTCAGGCTGCGTCATATAGATCTCTTCCTTAATGTTTCCATTAAGGAACGCAGTTTTCACATCCATTTGACATATCTCATAGTCGTACCATGCGGCTATGGCTAACAAGATTCTAATTGACTTGAACATTGCGACTGGCGAGAAGGTTTCATCATAGTCAACACCTTGCCTTTGAGTGTAACCTTTCGCGACCAGTCGTGCCTTGTAGGTCATTACCTTACCATCAGGCCCAAGTTTCCTCTTGTATACCCATTTGCACCCAATAGGAACAATTCCTTCAGGAGGATTAACAAGAGTCCAAACTTGGTTAGCATGCATTGTGTCAAACTCAGACTGCATTGCTTCAAGTCACAAATTAGAATTAGCATCGGAAATTGCCTCCTTAAAAGTTCTTGGATCAGATCCAACAACTTGATCACCTTGATGATCTTCAAGGAGAAAACCATATCTCTCAGGAGCCCTAGGGACCCTTTCGGATCTCCTAGGTGCGACCATTTCTGGTACTGGCTCTGGAGGCGCAAGAGATTCACTTGGTACCTCAGTTGGTTCTCGAACCTCTTCGAGTTCTACTATCTTGCCTTTTCTATCAAGTAGAAATTCCCTTTCCATAAAGGTGACATTCCTAGAAACAAACACTTTTGTTTCGCTGGGATAGTAGAAGTAGTATCCAATGGAATTCTTTGGATACACAACGAAGTAACATAAGATGGATCTCGTATCCAGCTTATCTCCCACTGTCTGCTTCACGTAAGAAGGACATCCCCAAATCCTCATGTATGAGTACTTGGGTGGTTTGCCCATCCATATCTCATATGGAGTTTTTTTCACTGCCTTTGTGTGGACATTGTTCAACAACATTACCGCCGTTTCGAGCGCATAGCCTCAAAACGAGGTAGGAAGCTCAGTGAAGCTCATCAGAGATCGAACCATGTCCATCAAAGTTCGATTACGACGCTCTGCTACACCATTGAGCTGTGGTGTGGCCGGAGGGGTCCACTGTGAGAGAATCCCATTCTCTTTCAGATAGTCTTGAAATTCATCACTCAAGTATTCACCACCTCGATCGGATCGAAGTGCTTTTATACTCTTGCCTAATTGATTTTCTACTTCAGCCTTGAATTCTTTGAACCTTTCAAAGGATTCAAACTTGTTCTTCATTAAGTACAATTACACATACCTAGAGTAATCGTCGGTAAAGGTGATGAAGTATGTGTGACCGTACTTAGTACCAATAATAAATGGGCCGCACACATCAGTATGGATCAAATCCAATAGGCCTTGAGCACGCTCACCCTTGCCCTTGAAGGGTTGCTTAGTCATCTTTCCCTTAAGACAAGATTCACAAGTCGGTAGAGAGTTAATGTCTAACAGATCAAACATGCCACTCCTAACAAACTTGTTCATCCTACTTAGAGAAACATGACCTAGCCTAGCGTGCCAAAGTTGTGCTGGGTTCAAGTTATCGTGTTTCCTTTTAATCGTTGTTGTATGTGTTTCGACATCGCGAGTTGGAACGTCTTTTAATTTTAAGGTGTACAAATCATTTTCGCGTTCCCCAATACCAATCAAACATTCATTCTTGTAAATATTGCAAATCGAATTAGCAAACATACAAGAATATCCATCTCTATCAAGCATAGGAATAGAAATAATGTTTTTAATCAATTCAGGAACAAATAAAACATCTCGTAACAACAACTTAAAATCTGAAGACTGAAATAAATAAATATCTCCTATAGCTACTGCAGCAACTCTTGCTCCATTGCCAAGCCTCAAGTGGGTCTCACCCTCTCTAAGACATCGGCTTCTTGTCATCACCTGCAAATCATTGCAGATATGAGATCCACATCCGGTATCAAGTACCCAAGAAGTCGAATTAAGAGACATATTTATTTCAATATAGAACATACCTTT
>KV017449.1:114309-127408 GCA_001598015.1 Dorcoceras hygrometricum
ACCTCTGGATTTTGTATTCATGCTCAATGGTGGTGCTGTCTCTTGGAAGAGTTCCAAGCAAGACACCATCGCGGATTCAACCACTGAGTCTGAGTACATCGCAGCATCAGCTGCTGCTAAGGAGGCGGTTTGGATAAGGAATTTCGTCCAAGAGTTGAGCGTCATTCCTGATGGAGTTGGTCCAGTCCTGGTGTACTGCGACAACACGGGTGCCGTTGCGCAAGCAAAGGAGCCTAGGTCTCACCAAAGATCCAAACATATACTGAGGAAATACCACATAATCCGGGATATTGTGGCTATAGGTGACATAGCAGTTGAGAGAGTCGCATCTGCGGACAACATTGCTGATCCACTTATGAAGCCCTTGCCAGGATCGTTGTTTGAAAAACATCGCGAAACAATGGGACTGCGTCTGATGAGTAGTGGCTATAGGGAAAGTGGGAGATTGTTAGAGTAGATGCCCAACTAGCCAACTTGTGGCGTGTGGGTTTTATAGACTCTTGTGTATATTTTCATTATGTTATAATGTTAACAATTGTGTTGGATAAAGACCTAGAATGCACCATAGTGTATGTTAGATGTGATAGTGGATAAGATGGCTATCATGAAACACATCTAATAGTCACTGTGTATTCTGAACTCGTTCCTAGTCGATTGGGCCGTCAAAATGAGGATAAGGCCGCCCGAGCTTGAGACTAGCATATGCGATGCGAAGTACCATATTTTATTGGTAGGGAACATTGTGATGTTCTGAGCATGCAGATGGATAGTGACCTGGTGATCTATCGAACTACCCTCGTTCGGACTTTCCAAGTGGTTACCATTTGTCGAGTGGATAAGTCCGAGGTCTTGGTTGTACTGATTAGTCCTCACTACTCGAAACGTCATTGAGACTCTACATGATAGGCGCCTCACTTTGACCCGTTTACCGACTCCCTTGGGGTCATTAGGTGGCGGGATTGGGTGAGGTCCGACGCATGTAGGAGTCGATGCTTCGTTGTCGAGGATTCACCGCTCGCTTTTATGCGTGGATACCTATGTTATCTGAGGAGACAATAGTGTGATAAATCTCTGGCCAGAGTACTGGATGTGTTTTAGGTAAATGGGTTTGCCTAGTTACACTCGTGATGTCACTATTTGATCTCCAAGATGTATGCATAGTCATCGGATCTCTAGCGACTCTCGATTAACCAATGGTCGTTGATCTGATCGGGATATATGTGTTGAAAGGACCGTACTGTATGCTAACCATGACCAACTGATTCTTGCAGGCACTATCAGTGATACCTAGGGGATCATAGGACGATGTTTCTAGGCGTTTTACCATGATCCGATGGGCAAGTCCGAAATTGTGATTTCGGAGTCACAATGGTTATGGGCCCACGGCTAGCTGTATCCCTGAACCATTGAGGGTCACACAAGTACTGGATTCATGATTCCCGCATGGAAACTGAGCTCAATGTGTTGAGCATAGGAAGAGGATTTTAGGGAGTGCGACTTCCTAAAAATCAACAGGGGTCAAATTGCGATTACCCAAAAGTTGAGGGGCTAAACTGTAATTTTGGACTAGGTGGTCTGAAAAATTGTTTTCGCATCATAATATTCAGTTTTGGAAACTGAGTCGATCGGAATTGTGATGAAACCACGGTGATACGGTTGAAACGAATGTTCATATGGACCTGGGCCCACCCCAGGCCCATTGGACTAGTGAAAGCCCATCATTGGTCTACTTATGCTAGACCTAGGGCTTTGATCACTAGACACTATCACAACCAAAACCCTAGCCTCCAAGAATTGTGGCCGCCCCCATCCTCTCCTCCACCCTCGGCCGCCGCCTCCACCGCCGCCGCCGCCGGCCGCCGGTGCCTTCGTGATCGGACTTGTTTTGATCACCACGACGAGGAGATTCTGTTCGTGCTAAAATCCGTCAGCTCTTCTAGTGCATACTGACAAAGGACTCTTGTTTCCGGTCGTGGACCTGATTAGACGATCTACCGCCGCCTACCTTTTGAAGTGATTTTAACTTCCGCTGCGACCCCGGGAAACGGGATACGGATCCGCCATTGTTGCCAACATTAAAATGATATGAAGGGATTACTAAATTTTATAAGTGTGTCATGCTTAATTTTACAAGTAGCTTGCCACTAATCCCTTTCATATAAAAACCTGTTTTCAAAGTAAGATCTTTATCATTTGCGAAGAAAAATCTTGAGGTGTTCTTCAAAATATTTCCAGAAGAGTTCGTGCGTTACTTAAAGAGAAGATTTCTGCAGGAATCGGTTGCTGTTGCAAAGCTTTGTTTAAGGCAAGTAAAAGCTGATTTTTGACTCACCATTTGAAGCATATATTGATGTTTCTGAGTCTTTTTGCTTGTATGTGTTAACAGAATGTTTAAAGTTCATGTTTGAAATGATTTAGACATGAAAAGGAAGGAAAGATGGGGTTCAAAATGATGTTTTTATGCTTCCAAATGTTTTCCAAAAAGATTATGATGTTTTATATGTACTGAGGATTCGAGTTTATTCTCAGAATGTTTATGAATGTTCTTCCCCACAGTAATTATAATATCAGAATTTTATAACGATGTAATCAGTAGTTGCTAGTTGAATCATTATAAAGTATGGTTTGATAGGCAACGACTGATAGCATAGTTGTTGTTTTGATGTTATAATATAAAGCCAAATTTCAGCAGCTGTGTTTTTTTCATAAATTCCAGTAGATGCACTGTTCACCAACAGATGCATTTCGTTGTTAAATTCAGCAGTTGCGTTGTTTTCGTAAAATCCAGTAGATGCACTGTTCACCAGCAGATGCATTTCATTGTTAAAAACCAGCAGATATACTGTTCATTGCAGCTGGTATTAGTCTTGCGACTGGTACTGTTCATTGCAGCTGGTATTAGTCTTGCGACTGGTACTGTTCATTGCAGCCGGTATTAGTCTTGCGATTGGTACTGTTCATTGCGTCTGGTTTTATAGATGTTAGCGCTTTTTCTTGCGACTGGTTGTTTAACGTTTTTCCTTACGGCTGGTTGATGCGCTAACGACGTCGTTCCCTTAAGTTACAAAATGTCATCAGATAGTCTTACGTCATCATATCTGTTACTTACTTCAACGACATCATTTCAATAAATACAATTGTTCCTAGTAAAAGATCTTGCAGCTGGTTCCTATCTTGCAGTTGGTTCCTATTCTTTGCGACTGGTTTCTCTTCCGACTGGTCTCATATCAATGTTACGTTTCCAAAGTCGAACTTGATACTCAGTAAAGTTTTGAAAATGGAAGCGAGAGTTTTAAATGAAGGAACCCGATGATTTTAAGAAAGAAAGTTTTACGAAAGGATGTTAATGGAACAAAGTTTATTTTAAGATTTTGGCATAGATAGTTGACGGTCACCAAGGACAAGGGTGAGCAGTTGTCTAGATGTCGACTGCCCTTTCATATGAGCTATATGCTAAAACTGATATCGGAAGTCATTTTGATCAAAGTGCAACACGGACCATGAGGAGCTTATATGCCATAAATCTAAAGAAAAGATATTGATGTTGAGATTTGGGTTATTATCCCCTGTCTCCAAGTTTATGAAACGTTTATGTATGTTCAGATGTCTGCCTGTGTTAAATGAAATTGTTATTATCCAGATTTTACTTGCTGAGCCCCTAGGCTCACTAGCTTTTAAAATGGTGCAGGTGCGACAGCTGGAGAACGAACAGAAGGTGAAACTTGAAATCAGCTGCTGGGTGGTGTTGTGTTTATCCAAGGCCTACGTTTTACGTGTCTCAGTTGATGTATTTTGTTTAGAATGTACTGTATTAGATCAGTTGCAAAGGTTGTATATTTACATAGAATAGCAGCTGTTGTAAATTGCAATTGCAATTATCAATGAAAACTGTTTTCCGCAAATGTCTTCAGTAGTTGGTGCGCAAATAAGTATCTGCTAGTCTTGAGTTGTCTTGTGTTTCGATTTCTTTTAAGTTATAAGAAATAAAGCTTATAACAAATTATCTTTTAGCCTTCTTTTGTTTCGAAAATTTTTAATTACTCCCCAATTCGTGATTCCCGTGGGTTCGGGCGTCACATGGACACTCTCACGTGGGAGGAGTTCAAGAAGGTTTTCTACGACCAGTACTTCACAGCGGATGTGCGAGCTGGTTTGAGGAGGGAGTTTTTGACCCTGAAATAGGGGAGCCTGTCTGTGTGGGAAAAATACGTCCGCAAGTTTGAAAGGGGATGCTACTTTGTCCACTTGATTGGTCAAGATGCGGAGGAGTAACTTCGCCATTTCATTGATGGTCCGAATCCAACACTCAAACAAGGCGTTAGGCTGGCTGGGTCTAGAGACTACAGGACTGTAGTTGATATGGCGCTCCGAGCGGAGCAAGATTGGAAGGAAGTAGAAGAGGAACGTCAGCAAAGATGTCAAGCTTTCCAGATTAAGGACCAGAGGTCATATAATCGTCAAAATACACAGCAGCAACGGAGGCCCCACTTCCAGCGACGCCAACAACCTAAGACACTAAATACGGTACCCAGGATTGACAACAGACCATTTTTCCCTAAGTATAGAAGAACCATGTTGGTGAGTGCAAAGTTGGCCAAAGGGTGTGCTACAAATGCGGTGCCCTAGATCATTTTTTCAAGAACTATGCCCAGAACAAACAACCTATAGCTGTCCGAGCCTATGTGATGACGGCAGAGCAAGAAAACCTAGATACTACTGTGGTGACAGGTAAATTTATCATATCTGGTAACTCCTCTACGCTTTGTTGGATTCGGGTGCAACCCAATCCTTTATATCGGAATCTTTTGCTAAGAAATTGCATGATCAACCCGAACTACTGCCGGTAGGATACTGTGTAATCGTACCCTCAGGAGAAGAGTTGTTAACCCATAGAATATTTCACAATCTGGAACATAGACTACAGGGGCATAAAGTTTCCGTAGATTTGATTGTGTTACCTATGCCCGAGTTTGACCTGATATTGGGTATGAATTGGTTAACCAAATATGGAATAACCATAGTTTTTAAGCGAAGGTTTGTAGAAGTCAAACCTCCTCGAGGGAGCCAGTTCTCATTTAAAGCAGCTCAAAGTAGGAGGACCCTTTGACAAATCTCAGCTTTGAAGGCCTAGAGTTGCTTAAGGAAGGGTTGCCCAGGGTTCCTAGCTAATATATCCTCGGTTATGGAAGTAGTAAGGCCAAAGCTGTCGGATGTAGCAGCGGTGAACGAATTTCCCGATGTATTTCCAGATGATATCACTGGACTACCACTAGAACAGGAGATTGAATTTGCAATTGAACTTCTACCTAATGTTATTCCTGTTTCCAAGCCGTCGTACAGGCTAGCACCTTCAGAAATGAAAGAACTGAAAGAGCAAGTCCAAGATCTGCTGGATAAGGCTTCATTAGACCAAGCACATCACCATGGGGATCCCCTGTGCTGTTCTTGAAGAAGAAAGATGGCAGATGAGGTTTTGCATAGATTATCGAGAGCAGAACAAGCTGACGGTCAAGAACAAGTATCCTCTCCCCAGGATTGAAGATTTATTTGATCAACTTCATGGTGCAGCAGTATTTTCCAAGATTGAACTGCGATCTAGTTACCACCATCTTAGGATTAAAGAATTGGACATGTACAAGACAACCTTCAAAACGCGCTACGGGCACTACGAGTTCCTAGTCACATCGTTTGGATTGGCAAACGCACCCTCACCCTTCATGGATTTAATGAACCGAGTGTTGCAACCTTTCCTGGACCAGTTTGTGGTAGTATTCATAGACGACATCCTTTTCTACTCCAAGAACAGAGAAGAACACGCGCACCATGTCAGGACCCGTGCTAATCACACAAGATTAGAGCACAATTAAGCACATAATCACGGAAGCATAAAAACAGGGCTTAAAAATTTTTCAAAATAATATGGCCTGAACTCAAAACATACATTCAAAATATCAATACTAAAAATACGAGTTGACTCAAACTCATATAAAACAGGTAACGACAAATCTCAATTCAAATACAGATCCCCAATACATAAAAACACGGGGCATCCCGGTTCAATACATAATATAAGTATACTGGGACTCAAGGAAACGGGGATCGACCAGCTGGCGCTCCACTCTGTTCATCTTGGTTACCTGAAGATCCTGCAAATGGGTAACACAGACCCAAAAAACACAAAAGAAGGAAAACAAATACGAGGTCAAGCCTCAGTACGAAGAGCTATGAAAACAGCTAATCATGCAACATGCTATAATCAATGCTATGAAATGCATGAGGGCTATCAAGGATCGGATAGCTAGACCAGTGTATCATATGGAAAATCATCTCAGTCAGCCTCTATACCCGCACGGTGTATCAACCAGGGAAATCATCGGTCCGTAATCTTCAGAGCCCGTCAGCCCATCACAGCTTGGTGGTAGACACTCGAATCCGGTAGTCACCACTTCGATGATAGCATTGGACTTTTCAGGCACAACTCATCAGTCGACCAGTCACAACGTGGCTTTCAATCAGGTCATCAATCAATCTGTCAATCAGGCTCGAGATGTATGCATGTATGCCATCAATATTCAATGCACAATGCATACAATTCAATACGTGAAAACAGAATGTAAAACTCAATCAATTCACAAGCTGTATCACGTAAATAACAGAAGCATATCAGCAGATTTCACAACATCAATCACAGCCATGTTCACACTCAAGCTGCTAAATCTGCTCAATTCGTACCTTCAACGGCTGATTCTACCTCAACAGATTTCTCACAAGGCACTGAAACTCACGGCCTAAGCTACCAGCTTTCACCTGACTCCTTCAACCACGGCAGAAGCTATCCTGAATCTCAAATCTGTTAAGTAAACTCACACTCAGTTCATATCTAACTCGAATATGAACTTAAATACATAATTTCCTACGGCCAAGAACTCGAATCCGGTTCTACCTCTAAACAAAGTACTAACAGTCCATCCTAAGCTTAGAACAGTAGGAATTTCTTACCCAGAATCTGAAACTAGCAGAAGAACTATCAAATTCCACTGTACGAAGAAACCAGCAACTTTGCGATCCTCTCCAAGATCGTTCTACAGCCTCAACTGGGTAACAATCGGAGGAGCAACTCACAAGGAAGCCAGCGCCACCAAGTTCACTCAAAACAACGGCGGGAAGCGGCGGCAATCGACAGAGAAAAGTCACGGTGAACAGTAGCTAAAACGAGGGTTGGGATATGAAGATAAGAAATATCGGGTTCAGAATAATTCTAAGTGTCGATCAACACTTATCTATATATATATCTCAATACAACTGCTGCTGTTCTCAAAATAACCAGACGTCGTGAACCGTAGGTATCTCACAACAAATACCAGTCGTTGCTTTCAACAGAAACCAGATTTTCCTCTTAACAAAATCAGCAGCAACCACCAGGCGTTGCATTTGCAAAGTAGCATCGAAACGACACCGTTCCAACTAAACAAAACGATGCCGCAGCGTTCCACCAGCTGAAAACAGATTCTATCAAAACAACCAACGACTGGTTGCGCTCAATAATCAAAACGAAGATGTAAAGAATACGTCAGCATCGCTGCCAACAGTAGAAGCAACCAACAGCTGGTAACAAATTCCTCACAACTGGTACCAGACGCAATCCCCAAAACGCAGGGTTTCAACTTATCTAAATGACGTCGCGTTGCTCCCACGACTGGTTCCTCAAACCAGCAGCTGGTCACTCAGCTGGAACAATTCCTCATAACGCAACAGCTGATAGCGCTACAATTCAGTAGTCAACACCAAAATATTGACCAACACGTGTCGCTTTCTCAATCATTCTCGCAATTGCGCGCCTGCTGCCAGCAGCAACCTCACCAAGCGCAACTACTGATTTAAATTACACCATCTACGAGCTACAGTACCGTTGACTCGCGTTGACTCTTGAATTTCGCTACGAATGGTTTCTAACATTAGCGCTACGTCTGGTCTTCACAAAACGACAACGTATTACTCTTACGCCACCAACAACTGATAACAAATTTCACCAACGCTACTGCTGAAATTCTAAAGGAATGAGATTCATTTTGCAAAACCCTCAAAATTAACGCTACTAATTCCAAATCAATTCAATAATCACTAATCTAAAATCCGATTCCTCACATTCTTCCCACCTTAAGAGATGTCATCCTCGAAATCAAAGGCAAACTCAGGGAAAAATCAATCAAAACATTCAAATCAAACACAATCATCTAACCAAACTCGAAGAAAAGAATCAGAATTTACCTGGAAATTCACACTATCAGAGCTCAAACAGATGAGGCCAATCCTGCCTCATCTTCTCCTCAACTTCCCAGGTAGCTTCCTCTCGGCTATGCTTACTCCATTGGACCATCACCAACGGAATCACTTTATTCATCAACTGCTTCTCCTTTCGATCCAAAATCTGCACTGGGTATTCAACATAGGTCAAGGCAGAATCCAGCTCGACTTCGTCGGTTCTCAACACATGGGAAGGATCTGGCTCATATTTCCTCAACATTGACACATGAAAAACATCATGTATCGCTTCTAGCTCAGCAGACGGCCTCAATCGATAAGCCAACTGTCCAATCCGCTCGATAATCTCAAAGGGACCAACGAATGTAGGAGCTAATTTGTCTTTAAATCCGAAGCGCATCACACTCTTGAAAAGAGAAACTTTGAGAAATACTCGATCGCCAACCTCAAACTCTAACGGTCGACGTCTTCGGTTAGCATAGCTGGTAAATCTATCTTGTGCAGCCTTCATTCTACTTAGAATCAAATCAAACTGATCTTTCATATGTTCCACAAACTCAGGGGTAGAAAGTTGTATCTCACCAACTTCTTCCCAACAAATTGGAGATCTGCATTTTCGACCATACAACGCCTCAAATGGAGCCATCCCGATAGTCACCTGGTAGCTGTTATTATACGAAAACTCAACCAACGACAAAGAATCCTGCCAGCCACCACTGAAATCCATCACAACTGCTCGCAGCATATCCTCTAGAGTCTGGATAGTCCGCTCAGACTGACCATCTGGTCTGTGGGTGATAGGCTGTGAGGCTCTCTGCTCACAATTAATCTTCTAATCTTAATCAGTGGGTTATTAGTGTAAACTACACACGTTTAACAAATCTAATCTGGTTCATATATAAAATAAAAAAAAATTCAACCAGCAGAAGCGTAAATCAGCAGAAGCAAAAAGGTTCAGCTTGTATCGACAATAGTATTTATTTATACGAATGCTTCATGGTTCATAGCGATTACAAACTAAGTTCACTAATACACGCTTATGTCTTATATACAAAACCAGACTTGAGCAACCTAAGACCAAATGTCCAAACATCTAGACTATCAGCGGTTGTTTAGTCTTCCTGCTGCTGATCCAGCGACTAGGTAGTTATCTCTCGCTACCCGTGGTTGCTCCCCACTAGTTCTTTCTTCCTGTTGTCATGCACACATACAAAACAAAACAACAGCCGGATAAACTTCGGTGAGAATCATCTCAATATAATCAGCAGGTAAGCATAATAACAATAAAATACACAACAGTTTATCAACTGTAAAACAAATGCAATGACATGAAATGATTCTAGTTCTCCTCTTCGATCTCAGAATTGATTCCATATCAGTTCGACGCCATCAAGATTCGTATCCGATCTTGACATGAATATTCATCTATCGAAACCATCTATGACTTCGAATATCAGGCCAACTCAGTCCTGGGCATTAGAATCAATTCAATTCTCTTCAATATGCAAACTCATGCAAATATAAAAGATCCACTACCTGTGATGGATCGATACACACATAACTCAAGTTCTTAAATCAAGAACAGTTCTAAATCAAGAACAGTCATCAATTATGTATGTGATTTCAGCGGAATACTCAAGAAATATCATTCTCGAGTAATCTAGTTCCTGACTCTTCTGTCAGATTATACCTTCGTTCCTCTGTTTTCAAATACTTCAATCAGTGTTCTTAAGCTCTGTTCCGCACTTCCGGAGATATTAGCAAGATCAAAGGTCGATAGCTGAAATCAAGATGTTCTCAGCATTTCAAATTCACTCTTATTTATAGACAACGATCTCTGTATTTCTGCAGCATTTCCAACGTATTCAATTCGAGTTCCACGTGTCATGCTGAGTATTCAAACAAGATATACTCCCACCGCTTCGAAAGTGGATAACGATAAACAGATTCCTCAACTGCTGTTGATCATCCTCAGTTGCTGTTCGAATATCATTCTCTTGTTCTTCAGCAGAAGCAACAACCAGCTGTAGTAGCAACCAGTCGCAACATGAATCCAGTCGCAACATAAATCCAGTCGCAACACTTCAAAACTCAAAACGATGTCGTTATAACTAATTCCAACGACGTCGTTACATGTCATCAGCTGGTATCATTTTTATTCAAAGAAACCAGCAGCTGGTCGCTTTCTTATTCCAACGGCTGATTTCGCAACAATAGTCGAAACGGCATCGTATCAATATTTCTTGTTTATACTCAAAACGGTGTCGCATCGTTCCCTCGACTGGATAACCAGCAGATACCACAATCTCTCGACTGATTTCCAATTCCTCGTCTGGTTGCTAATTCATGCAAAACGACATTGTATCGATGTTCCTGTTCATAAGTCAAAACGCTGTCGCATTGTTCTCTCAGCTGGAACCATTTTCCCCTCGACTGATTTGCGTTTATTACCAAAACGACGACGTCGCACCTACGTCATCATCAACCAGCCGATGCATCAATAACCAGCAAATACACATCAATGACCAGCATGTACATTAACCAGCAGATGCGTAAGAAATTCTTGCTGCTGATTCCACGTGTAGTAACCAACATGTGGCGCTTTCTCATTAACTCTGGTATTCGCGCGTTTGCTTCCAGCTGAAATCAACACTAACGCTTCAACTTAATTTCAAAATTCCACCAGTCGCGAGCTACAGTAACCTGCTGCTAATTTTATCAAATCGCTTCGCCTGGTTACTTCGTCTGGTTCTCACACTTAGCACGATTTAACGATACACAGTTCCTGAATCAGCCAACACTTCCAGAAGAAATCCGAGCTCATAATCAAGCTTTATCAATTCTTCAATATCGGAATTATTAGACTAATCCTCTTCTTAATGATTTCGGGCATTACATTTCTCCCCCTATAAGATTCGAGTTCGTCCTCGAACTCATCAGAAGTCGCTATCTATATATAAACATAAGGAGAAATTGATGCTGAACAAGAGCTAACCTTATTGGAAGAGATACGGGAATCGTTGTTTTATGTCATCTTCTACTTCCCACGTTGCTTCTTCAACGCCATGTCGATTCCATTGAATCTTTATGGAATCATCTTTGTTCGAAGTTGTTTTTCTTTCCGATCAAGAATCTGAATTGGTTGTTCAAAATAACTCAGAGTTTCATCCAACTCAGCTTCTTCAGCAGGAATAATATGAGAAGCATCAGGCATATATTTTCTCAGCATAGATACATGAAAAACATCATGTATATCCGAAAGATATGGAGGTAAAGCCAGTCGATATGCGAGATCACCTATCTTCTCTAAAATTTCATAAGGACCAATGAATCTAGGAGACAATTTTCCACGCTTTCTAAATCTGATTATACCCTTGAAAGGAGAGATTTTCAAGAATACTCTGTCCCCTGTTTCAAAACTCAAAGGTCTTCGTCTGGTATTCGCATATTTGGCTTGCCTATGCTGTGCTGTTCGCATTCTCTGCTGAATTACCTTTACTTTCTCAGTCATCTCTCTAATTAAATCTGGTCCCAACTCAGGTACTTCCAAAACATCATCCCAGTATAACGGTGAACGACACTTCCTTCCATACAACGCTTCAAACGGATCCATTTCAATGTTGGTTTGATAGCTGTTGTTGTATGAAAATTCCACCAGCGGTAATGAATCTTGCCATGACATACCAAAATCCAATACTACCGCTCTAAGAATATCTTCAAGTGTCTGAATTGTTCTTTCAGATTGCCCATCAGTTTGAGGATGATAAGCAGTGCTTAGATGTAGTTTTGTACCCAGTGCTTGCTATAAACTATTCCAAAAATGAGAAATAAATCTGGGATCTCTATCAGACACAATTGATTTTGGTACTCCATGCAGTCTTACCACTTCTCTAACATACAGATCTGCCATTTGATCATGTCGATAGGTCATTCGATAAGGAATAAAACACGCAGATTTTGTTAACCTATCAATAATCACCCAAATTGCATCACAACCTCTGGATGATTTTGGCAATTTCGTTACAAACTCCATGGAAATATGATCCCATTTCCATTCAGGAACTGATAGACTCTGTAATAAACCAGCAGGTTTCTTTCTTTCCGCTTTTACCTGCTGACAATTCAAACACTTTGAAACAAATTCAGCCACATCAGTCTTCATTTGTTTCCACCAATATTATTTCTTTAAATCGTTATACATCTTCCTGCCACCAGGGTGAATACTGAATTTGCTTCGATGGGCTTCACTCAGAATCTGATCTTTCAACTCCTTAATATCTGGAACAACAAGTCTGCTGTTCACATGCAACACATCTTCGTTGTTTATGCGATATTCAGATTGATGTCCTGATTTTATCATTTCAACAGAGCGCTGAATATTCAAATCTCTCTTTTGTGCCTCTTTAATTCGAATCAGCAGTTCAGGTTCAGCACTGATAGCACAAATTCTCATTGGTTTTCTTTCTGTTTCAATTATATATCCAGAAATGCAGCAAGTTTCTATCAAATTCGACACTCCAATCGTAGTTAAAGATAGAGCACAAATCTTTCTACTTAAAGCATCAGCTGCTGCATTCGATTTCCCCGGATAATACTTGATCTCACAATCAAAATCTTTCAATAAATCCAGCCATCTTCGTTGTCTCATATTCAATTCTGACTGGGAAAATAGATACTTTAAACTCTTATGATCAGAAAAGATCTCAAATTTCTCACCATACAAATAATGTCGCCATATCTTCAATGCAAACACGATGGCTGCCAATTCAAGATCATGAATTGGATATCGAATTTCATGCGGTTTTAACTGGCTTGAGGCGTATGCAATCACATGACC